>CACKRE030002641.1:15813-40594 GCA_902602495.3 Ectocarpus sp. CCAP 1310/34 | reverse complement strand
GGGGGGGGGGGGGGGGGGGGGGGGGGGGGGGGGGGGGGGGGGGGCAACAAATATCCGGTCCCGGGCCCTTTGTAGAGTTCTAGACCTGGATCCTATTTCTTTCAGTGCGCGGGAACCGACAGAACGTCTTTTCGTTTCTTGGATGTAGTGACGTTGTGGGATACCCATTCTTTGTGAGGCCCGACGTCATTGGCTGAGTGATGAGTTTACACCCGAGATGACGGCAGAAGAGGCGGACGTCCGCGAAGGCCCTTTGAGGTGTAATCGCACGTTCTTCTATGTAAGAAATTTGCGTGTCGAACGAAAGCCGCGCCCGTATTGTATCCTGGATTTTTGTTCCTGTTCACGCAAGAGGGACCGTGGTTCTCCTGCCATCACTTAGAGTACTCCTCCGCGTCCGTTCGTTCTTACATGCCGTAGTCTTCGTAGCCGACCCCCCGCAAAAAGTCCACCGGTAGCTCCGCCATCTCCTTCTCCACCTGATCGACAATAACAACAACAGCAGAGATACATGCAAGGCGTAGACGGGCCAGGGTGCTAACAGCCAGCTTCTGCTCCAAAGCAAAATCAACATCGGAAGGGGGGCCCAAAAATCGACACACGAGGAAAAGGAACAGACAGAGAATACACACGAAACACAACTTTTGCACGTGTGCAGTGATGCGACGCAGGGCTGTGACGCAACTCCAGCACACGGACGAAATAATCAACAAGGAAGGGTGGGTAGAAACACACGCACATGATCTGCACAGAGAAATACACGAGCTCAAGCCCTTCATTCTTGGAATGATAATATTTCCCCGAGGAAAGGGACAAGGACAGGGTGGTGAGTGTCGAAAGCAGTCACGCGCCGCTAGTTTTCCGTCATTGTCTAGCATCAATTGCCCAATCCTCCCTGAAGGGGTGGGTTGTGAGCTTTTGTGCATGAGACCAAGCAGCCTTGAGTGTTTTCTATTTTTGCTCGTTAGGCGGGTAATTCTTCGTGTGTGGTGCTGACACAGCGTCTCGAACAGGTGCGATGTTCCATCTATAGTCGTGCCACAATCTATGCACTTTCAAGGCAAGGTTGGGTCTGCCTTCCCTGTACGGTGCTAAATCCACAGTGTGAACTACGGCAGGATGGTGGTGCAGGATACCCTGGCGAAGCACGCCTTGCTGTTCGTTGTACGACAAGGCCGACCGCCTCATGCTCCTCCCTCATCCGCTACACGTACACCAATGCATTTGACACTGAAACGTGCCAACGCTTTCTTCCGTTTGTCGTGGTACATGTTTGGTGTTTCGGCAGCGGCACCTCGGCGAGGCTTGGAAGGGGACGGCGTCGAGTTGCTACCAGACGTTCCGGAACGCCGTGTACCGGCAGCATTTCAATCAACCATCCTCTACACACCTTGTTCGCCTGGCTCACAATTTGTTTTTCCCCGTGCCCCTCAAGCAAATCAACCCCCTGCAGAATCTATAAGCGAAGTGGCAGCTCAACCACGCTACTTTGGCAGTCTCTTTATCGTTTGCAAAAGTGCGTGTTCAACTACGCCCTGCGGCGACAATGAAGATCCTACACGTCCACCTGGCTCCCTTACCGTGTACATGACTCGAAGGTGGGCCAGACGCTCCCGCCGGACCTGCTCTTCGTAGGTCACCGGGCTCTCCATGGCCGCATTCATCAAGGCCTCTAGCCTTTTCATCCGTTCTGCCGCCTTTGCCGCCGCTCTCACTGCGGCGCTATCGCTTTCTCCTTGCCTCCAACGTGTGGTGCCGCCACCGCCGGACACGTCTTCCGACAAACCCGCCCCGACCCTGGTACTACTCCTCGCTTGCTTGTTGCCGCCATCGCCGCTGCCTCCACCAACAGTCCGCTTTGCCCCGCTTTTTTTCGCGGCCATGGTCTCCTTTTTCGTGGCCGCAGCGCTCGTTGGCAAGATGGGCGGGACAAGGTTGTTGTTCGAATATGCAGCCATGATCCCGTCGAGTCGCTGAGACGACGAGAGCTTGCCGCCTGGCTTTTGAAGTGTTGTCTTGCCTACGCGCTTCTTTCCGTTTAGGTCCGCCGGTTTTTGGTAAGCTCCTTTTCTTAAACGTTGTTGCTGTTGTTGCTGGTGATGCTGTTGCGAAGACTGTTGTTCCTCCCTTGTACAAGCCCCGCCGTTGTAGGAGCTTTGGGCCTCCTGCTCCACCGAAGTCGAACTAGCGGCGGTATTGTCTTCAGGCGATTCTGCACTCATGAGAAATGACGTTGGGCCAGGAATCTGAAAACTTCCGAAACCATCCTTAGATGGTTGGAGCGGCCTGGTGGAAGTTGGTGGGTTGCCAAATGACGCGTTGATTCCATCATCTGCAGTAGTCGGCGAATCCGGAAGCAGCTCGGGAACTGCCGGCTCCTCTGCCACCCCTTCCTCTTTTCTATCGTGCGAGACAACCACGGGAGCCGATCCGTTGAGCCTTGATTCTTCATGAAGCGAGGAAGAAGAAACGTCGGTGGTATACTGTCCTTGGCCGTTCTCGTCATCCGAAGGGTGGGCTGAAGAGAACTCCGAAACTCCTCCGTTTGTGCCCATCACGTCAACATCAGGCGACCGCTCGGAATCTATACTACCGGTGCCATGAAAAATCTTCATGGCAGGAATCTCAACGCTGCCTGTAGGCTTGCGCGTCTTTGCCGCGCCTTGCTGCTGTGACCGCTGCTGCTTATCAAGACCAACAGCAGTGATACTTGTATTCCAGCTGGTTTGCCCTGGCTGCTCTGGCCCCTTCGCGTTTTTCCACGGGGCGGTCTTCTGGCTCACACCAGCATGACGTCGCTTGCGAGCAATACCATCAACCGCCAACAAAGGGTGCCGTTGCCGAACCCCGAACAGCCCGTCATTCTTCGTGCCCATGGGCACCTCCGACGTGCCCGCAGTCGAAAGCGTCACGGGTGGGGGCCCTGTGCATGGAGTAGCAGCAGCGGCTGCGGCAGCACCCAAGAAGCACCCGGCCGTGATGCTGTTGCCCCCGGTGAGGTCGAAATGTGCTGGCGGTGGTCCTGCTAAGGATGGACGGTCTCGTGCAGGGGAGGTAGGGGCACCTTTTCCGGCGGCCTCGAGCAGAGAGTACATGATGAAAGCTCAAGGGAATGTTGTACTTCTACAATGGACACGCCGTTTGCTTTCGCGAGAGCCTCAAGCCCCTTGTGTACGACAGATACCGCCATCTCGTCAGTCCGTTCAGCGCCGGAGCCTCGGACTTGCTTCGAATTTCGGTTGAGAAGGAGGGAAGCAGACATGCCCCTGAAGCAGATGCATCTGTTCTATCGCCATGCCACTGCAGTAGCGCGGCAGCAGCAGTGACACATTATTACGGGAGCGCCATTGACTACATATGCGGCGGCGGAATCGGCCGACCGAAACGACACATTGGCGCGTGATGCATGGTTCCCGTTCCCTTCTGGCTTCTGGCTTCTGGCTTTTGGCGAGGAGCAAAAAAAAAAATGCCTTGTGCATGTCAGTGAAGTACAGCAGTACATGCAGCCACTCGCACTTCGGTCTGATACCTTGATACGCACCAATGCGCACAGTGCGGTTGGCCGCCGACTCAGCCCTTTCTAGTCTCCAGTAAATCACACGGTGACTCGCCTGTTCTTTAGACTATTGTGTTGTGTTTTCGTCCGATCTGTTCCAGCCGCGAATCTTGAATCGTGCGTAGTGCGGCGGTGCATGAAGTTTAGTGACGCACCCACTGAGCCGAGGTCATCGTGGAGTTTCTTTTGTTTCGCCTTGCTTCCCCTGCGGTGTTGTTCTCCTGCGGTGCTTACCCACAATTTTTTTCACGCGAGGAAGTTTCGGCAGGTCCCCCTCATCTCGTGTTTCTCATGATCGCACGCTTTCCCGAATGATTTTTTTTCACTCCCAAGAGAATTTGAACCCGCATCGTGGTGTGGATTGCCGTATTTGACTTAAGATAACACACCCCCTTGACCAATTTTCGAAGCTTGATTTCTCAAGTGCAGGAACGGTCACAGCGCCGAAAAACGGCGGCGTTGAAACCGTTTTGTCGAGAGCTTTTCGAAAACGTATCGCTTTGTTAATGTATCCTCTTCGTCGTGGAGTAATCGAGCTTTGAAAATCGGTCCAGGGGGTATGTTATCTTGTGTCATATACGGTATCACCGGGGAGACCCATCAAAAGTCATGAACGTGCATGCATGCCATTCAGGTGTCTCGGGTGTCTGCTGTAGATGTAGGATATCGTCACAACCAACTCAAACGGTGACGCACCCTCCATGTCATACCGCCTTCACATACACACACCAAGTTCATTNCGAAGCATCGACAAGTCGATCCTTAAGCCAGGATCAGCCCTCGAAGATCGAGCTGCAAGTAAGGCAAATCACTATGCGGGAACTTTCAACCCGTCTAGATCTACCCTCCTTACTGCTGCTTTTTCAACGAATGGTGGTCTTGGCAAAGGCACCAATCGACTCATCGTTGCTATCGCAAACCACTTGGCGCACGAAGCTTTTTGCCGGGAGAATTTTGACGACGAAAGAAGAGCGTTAGTCCGCCTGAAAGCTTTTCATACTTGCAGAATTCGGAGATGGTTTACCTTCGAGCTGGCTCGTTTTCTGTCGATGCGAACTCGCGATGTGTTCAAACGTCATGGGCTTTTGATCGACCAACTTCCACCACGGCCAATCGGTTGGGATCTCCGCGGCAACGACAGTAATGAGGGTAATTCCTTTGGGAGTGACGAAGGCGAAGGAAAGAAGAGGGAAGAAAGGAGGACGAAGACGACGATGGAGGAGGAATGGACGAGAGCAAAGGGTTTGGGCCAGATGACCTTCCCCAAAAGAAAAAAGGTAGGACTAGGGAAGAACTGCCCAGAGATTCTTGTCAAAATGAGGATCAGAATGATGGTAGCGAACACAAAGAGGATAATGGTGAAAGTACTCCAAAACGAAAGGTAGTGGCCTTGGTAGACACGTGCAGTTTTCTTCTGTTGTTGTTTCTGTCTTTGATCCGAAGGGTAGTTTAGCCTCCCCCGTGCTGCCCCCTCACGGGGTCCCAGTTCATGGAAGATAAACGTGTGTTGTGTTTTCAACCGCACTGAGACTGACGTCTTTTCATTGGTCAGCCAGTTCGCGCGGTCGATGCTAATAATAATAACACACACACGCAAAGGGCGGTTGGTCAGGCAAGCCAACAGCAAACCAGGGGCGAACATTTCCACAGCGAGCGTTGCTCGTTGGACCCTTGATGGTTATCATGGACGCTCGCACGAGCGGCAACGTCCAAGCACACACACGCGCACGCACGGAGCGCAGAGAATCGTGCAACCGATCTTTGCGTGAGATTCACCGCGCTGTCAAGAGAGAGTTTGTCACAAAATGAACTCGACAAGAAAGGTTCCATCTCTTGTTCGCAGTTGCTCTTGGACAAAACCAGAGAACAAGTATTGTACTTGACGGTTTGCGAAAACCATTAACGGGAGACGCATCTAAAAAGCCTACACACAGCCAGTGGCAAACCACCCTGTGGCAAATGCTACCGTATACGTGCCGACATATATGGGGTGTGCAAACATGCCTGTTGCGAGAAAAGTCTCGAATACTTTCAAGCACAGCCAAGCGCGTCCAAAAACAACAAAATACGGAATAAAGGACGCAGGGATCGGCGCGTGTTCCCAGAGGTTAGTTTGCAGGGCCACCGATGGTCCAAACGACTACTTCGAGCGCCCGTTCGTAGCGAGATAATACATCAGAAAAACAAAGTGGCTGCAGCACTTTCGTTCTCCGAATCACGGTTGGTGAGGGAAACAATAAACTCTCACGCTGGACGTGTGCACACGCACAAACTTCAACGCTTCGACTGCCACCACAAAGGCAATACCCCATCTAGCCGACTGATCTAAAGGGCGCACAAGTCTCCCGAGAGGTATCCACAACCAAAAACACAATCCGTGTGTTCATTCGTCGATTGTGGAGTAAGGAGGAGGAGCAGCATCAAAACGTACGGTGGCGTTCTGCCCCCCTCTAGAACAATCCCCTGTCCCAACCTGCCTCCCGAAAACGGCATAATAGGAGGCCACAAGAAGCTGTCGTTTTCACCATATCCACGATGTGATGCGAACAAGGCCTCAGGCCCAGAGGCAGCCAAACGATTTGTCCGGCACAAAATTAGCCCTGCGCATCAACAGCGTCCGGGACGACGAAATTTTGAGGAAAGCTAGGGTTAGAGCATATTCAAAGGCAGGTTTACGAAAACGGGAAGAAACAGTGGGGAGAAGGGGGGCGGCTCGATAACCCACGAGTCTCTTTGAAAAAAAAAAATGCCACAGACATGTGTGTCGAGATAATTTTGTTACCACAACACCACAGCAAAGGATGGAATACACGTCCATGCTGTGTGCAGACTCCCTAGATCTGTCCCCCCCAAAAACTCATGTTTCGTATTATTACCGGGTAAAGCTTCCCCCCAAAAGCTCCTCGGCTCATCGAAAAGAAACAAACAAGCGCACAAAAAAAAATGAAAAAACACTCACGAAGAGGTTGTCCACCGCTCCCCCGTCGGTGGTGAGGCCCTGCATGATCATCCCCGCCGCCGCCCACATGGCCAAGCGGCCGTTCTTGACCTCCTGCAGCTCGAGCTTGGCCTTCTTCTCTGGGTTCTGGTCGAGCTTGAAGGGGTCGATGCCGAAGTCTCCCGGTGCCCGGTCCCCCGACTCCTGGGCCAACGACGTGGCGATTCCCGAGATGACTGTTTCCAGCGCAAGTCAAGTTCCCAGTCAAGTTCGGTTCGTGGGGGTGGGGTGGGATGGCAGGGCGGCGCGAAAGGGGAGTACGGGGGGGCGGTTTGTTCATCTTTCGTGTGGGACGGGCACCCAAGAGCCGCGGGAAGCGGTTGTGTTGGAAGAGAGAATTTGCACGCATCATGTCCGCGTTTTGCTTAATATCCAACGAGCGATCTGCAGCTGTGTACGCCGCGTGCGCCGCCTCTTCCGTCGCCTGCAAGCATGCACGAAACGCCGACCTACTTCTCCAACGCAGGCATCATAAGTACAATTTTGTGGCACACGTCTCGATTTTCGAGAGGGACTGCATCTTGCTGGCCTCCGCCCCCCGGTGCCAGCTGCTTCTTCGGATTTGGGGTATCGGCGTGACTACCATTATTGCGTCCTGTTTGCTGCAAGTTTTGATTTGATGGCACCTCCCACCACCACGGCGGGTGTGCTGTTCGTAACCAGGAAGCGTCGAGAGATGGGAACACAACAGCAGTGAGGGCGATCGCACCGCCTCTATACCACCTTTCAAGACTCAACCATATACTCCCACTACAGCGAACGAGGGTGCGAGAACCGAATCGATACGTGCAAGAACACTTCGCTACCTACTTCCAAGACTACTTCGAAGACGACACCTTTCGACGAGATCATTCCAGTACAATACTACCTTTGTCGGCACCGGCAGACACTCTGTTGCCCTTGGGGCAGCATCGAACAATGGGACTCGGCCTAGGAGCGGTACGATATTCTTAGCCCTTCCACGGTTTACACCCCCACCATGGGGCCTTACCCCCCACCATCAGACGCAATACCGTCTTGCTAACCCGACATTAATCATGCGTGGAAGAAGAGCATGGACTAAAGCCCTTTCCCCGCCGTCCAAAGTTCTCATACTCTGCTTTCAACACCGGGGACGGGGTTAGAACGGGATATCCGGGCTGTTGAGGAGTGGATACACGCGAAACCGAAAACCGACATCTATTTGGTGCGAAGCTTTCGCGTGCCAGCGCTGTTGTCCCCTCCCTCGACTCTTGAAATTCTTAATACATTCAAGCGAACCAGACCAGCGCCGGACCTTGGTTGACGGCTTCCAATACGCAAAAAAGACTAAACTCGAAACCCTAGCCAAGACCTTAAAAACAATTTTTGACTCGTTGTGTGCTTTTCCCTCAAGTTCAGCGATGATGCTGCTGCCGCAAACAATTAACGGCAACCCACGCAACTTCACCCATCTCGGCTCTCTTCACAAAAGCAAAAAATTGCCTCCTGCCTACTTGACAGTGAACATCCCAATACATGCTGACCGTGAAAAATCCACCATCACAATTCCACGCTTGGCTATAACAACTCACTTTCGATAATGCCGCAGAAGATGAACCCGGCCGCAACGTACTGGGGCTTCTCCGCCCACACCTCCCAGAAGAGCTTCATCTGGTTCACCCCCGAGGGGAAGCCCGGCAGAGAGCCGACGGTGTCGCACCAGAGCACGCCTACCACTGCGAGCATGGCCACGCGGCAGTGCTTGAGCTCCGCCTCGCGCATCCAGTACAGGTCCGCGCCCGCGAGCCCGGCGATGCTGGAGAGGCCGAGCGGGTCGAAGCCGACGTCGCCGGCCATGGAGCCGNGGGGGGGGGGGGTTGGGGTTTTTTTTTTTTTTTGGTTCCGCCCCGTTCATGTAGATTCAGTGTATGTTGTGAGAAACACACCGCCGTTGTGTGCAAGAAGTCCAGGCAAGCAGGACGCGCGTTTCGCGCGTCGGTGTGTGTTGAAATTGATGTTTTCGCCACGCGAACAAGGCATAGATTCATTGTCCGTTTTTTCCCAGGAACCCGGTATGGATTGGAGTACACGACGGATCAGGCCCCCCCCCCCCAATCCGCACGGGAAATAGCAGCCGGTGTGGCAGGAAAACGCGCCGCCAGCAGCCGAGCCCAACGCAGACCATGATGTCAACGGGTAGCCAGAAGATGAGAGGCGAGAGGGGAAGGCGCAAAAAAAAAGAAGGGAAGATATGTGAAAAACACGCTAGAAAACAACCGCGCGCGCATATGCGTATCACTTGCTGCTGATTTGTCGATGTTAGGAAACAGGTCGATCGGGATGTGCATGCATCAGTGGGGAGAGGGGGGAGGGCAAGCGCATGGACGCCGTCAACAGTTGCCTGAAAAACAGTCCAGAATGGTGTGGGCAGATTCGGAGTGGTGCGAGACACGATTTCAACTTTCTGTTGTCTGACTGCCCAGTGTAGGTGGGCAAGAGGGAGGAAGATGAGGCATTTCCTTGTGGTGGTTATGCAGCTCGATTGATTTCCGCTGGAAAAATTGTGCGTACGTACAGTACAAGAGAGGCTGGCTTGAGATTGCCGGTGTCTTGCCCAGCAGGCAGGAGTCAACAAACACTTCAGCACATGAAGGATACGCGCCGACAAAATAGACCAATCAGCACATGGGGATTTGTATTTTGTGTTCCAGGTTTGCCATACAAGCGCCCTCTTCGGCGGCCTACGCATATAACGCCAACGCTAACGTCTTCCTCAAGAGGGTCGGTCACCCACAAGCAACGACCACAACTAACACGAGTGCCGGCGGCAGCACACCTCCGCCACAATCGTTGGGGAACCTTATCAGGCACGTTGAAAGTCTGTGATACAGGCTGGTTGACCACAACTCTCCTTCCTGTTTGAGATACACGGGCTAGCTACACAAGCTTGTTATTCATCGCCCAGCAACGCGACAAACGGCATGTACAAAGATAACACCACTGAGGATGTCAACAGGGTTCTCGCCATATATACAATTATACTGGCGAAGGCAAGGGGGGCTGCGTTCATACATGCGTCCGTCATGCGTTGGCGCTACAACAGCAGAGCCGCTTCCACGCACCGAAGTAGGTAACCACAAGCACGTGTTCGTGCTCGCAGGATCTGTGTTGAGATAGGCACATGCATGCGGTCTTTCTAGTAGTCGGTGGCCCGGAAGCCTAACAAACAAATGAACCAGCACATGACAAGAGAGCTTGCGGCGGAAGAGGAGTTTCGCAAGCGTGCATGAAGTAGCGATATCCTATGCATACATCTGGAGGCTACATCACGTGCGACACAAAAGGGGGACACGCAGATAGATGCACATCGGCGAAGATGTTGCCGCCCGCTGCTGCGCTCGAAATGGGGTGCATAGTGGGTAGCGGGCATCAATAGTGGGGAATACAGAAGGAGTGGTGGCTGACAACTGGCATTCCTGTCTAGGGTGCGCGTGACCAGAGGAACAAAGGCACGAGAAATTATCATGCCCAGTTTCAAACATACACGGCATGCCGTTCCCATTTCAGCCATCTGTCTCTTTTGTAGGAAAAAGAAAGCATGACGTGTGGATGGTCAAGTTTTTCGTTCATGATCCAAAAAGATAATTTCGAGGTTGGTTGTCTTGTGTCCTTGGGAAGGAGAGCAAGATTTGTCCGCAGAGATATGTCTCTGACGAACGGGCGGCATGGGTCGAGACATTGGTCTAACGCTTGATACCGGTGTTAGGGTCGTCAAGTGAGAGTATCAAGTTCGACATAAAACGCTGCTGTTGTTCCTGCTGTCGTATTCAAACCAGACAGAGGAAACACGATAGCGCAGGTGGTGTACGTGCATGCCGGCAGCGACACACTCATACCCGAAGCATTGTCCCCAAATCATCGAACACATCGTACATATCTGCTTCAGTTTTCAGTCCCTCGGTTATCGCCCTTCTTACCAGAGGAGGCTGGGGAAGCATAGGCAGCGACTTCGACCGCTCTCCCGCCATCATGCTCGTCTTCGAGGATGCGCTCGACGGAGCAACGCGGGTGTTCAAGGGAACGGAGGGAGCAACGAACGCCGAAGAGCCCGCGGCCAACGCCAATGTAGCAGCCATCTCAAACTTCATGGTGGTGGAGGTAGCTGGATTCTTACAAGACTGCTAAAGGGTTGTTGTTTCGCGTGAAGGATGGTCTTGCTTCCCGTGACGAGAGATGACAGAGCTTGAATACGATCTAGGGGGCACACAGAGTGTACGCCACAGAGGGGATGATGGGATGGGGGGCGTTATAAAAAATCAAAGGCGGTATAATTCTGTAACGCCACCTTTCTGCTCTCAACGGCAAACGACGAGGACGACAAGGACGGAGTTTCGTTGTTGTCGTGCGGAGGAATTCGGTAGCGCCGTAAACGAGGACATACAGCCCCGACACAACTCGCACCATTTGGCGGCATAAGCTGCAGCAGCAGCAGCAGGAACAGCAGCAGCAGGAGCGGCGTTGTTGCCGCGTTGCTCTTCCCTCGTATGGAGAGGTCGAGGACGAGGACGAGATCGAGGCCGAGAACAAGAAGCACTGCTGTCGGTCTGACCTCCTTGTTAACTTTTCTGGTCTCGTGCACATGGAGAACAACAGCAATAGGTGTGCATGCATGTTTATTGCTTCTAAAAGTTATGGGATACAAGCAAGGCGATGCATGTATGTGTTTGTATTCACAGAAGCAGTACACAAGTCTGCGTGCGTGCTAAAGTGCTCTTGACCTATGTAGAGCTCCATGGGTGTCCAGAGACAAAGTACGACTATGTGGACGGTTCTGCTATTGGCGAGGTGTTCCTGCAAACTCATGGAGTACATGCGTGATAACACGATCAATGCCCTCCCTACAGTTAGAGTTCTGGCAAATGTTCGGGTAAGATGGCGGTCATGTAAACCTCCTTCATGGTTGTTTCTGTTTCGACTGCACGGGCTACTTCTATTGTTGCCCGAGCAGAGAGTGAGTGCCTCAGCGGACTGGATAATGAGTACCACGTTGACTACGGATACGCTCCGCTACTCTTTCACACCCAGCTTCCCCATGACACCTCAGCCTGTGGCTCAGATGGAACTTCATCTACAGGCTACACAATGAGGGGTGTGTATGAAAAGTATGATGTATTTCCAGGGCAACTTTACTTGTCCTGGTAGTGCCAACCCAAACATGGTGAAGTTTGTCTACAGACTATGCCTTAATCATGGATTATGTCGCTTTGTCTGTATCATCGCTCCACTGCATCGCGCGGGTGTCACTGCACCAGCTCCGCTAGCTTTGCACCAAGTGGTTTCTGTTTCTCCCGGGGGGGAAGCAGTTATTCGCTTATCTGGCTACGACTTAGACGGGGACGATCTCGTTGCCACCATATCGTCTTTGCCGGAAACGGGTACCCTTCACCAGGTAGGCCATCGATGGCACCGCCTGTAAAAAGTGTTTCTAGGTCTACGTTGATGCGTCACATAGCACGAGAATCTCTCTCCCAAACATTCTGGTACAACTCTGTTCGAATTGACAGTGAAGCTGCTCCCTCTCGTATTCCATGTTGCTACTCTCTATGTCAACTTAGCACACCATGGTCGGGTGACCAACAAAAGACGGCCCTCACTCGCTTCCTGCTATCAAAGCACCAAATATTGGGCAAGTAAGGCGAGTGCACTGGCCTAGACGGACGCTGTCAAAATGGAGCAGCTGACTTATTTCGCCGGTGTACCTAAGAAATGAGTAGCTCTTGGGGCCCGTGTGCCACCTCCACGAAGCCATCGTACGTACAAGCCTGCCTCTACAACCACGTGCCAATGAATTATGGGAGCAGTTTTTTACATTGCAAAGCGCAACCATTTCGTGCTGACCACGCGCATCAACATTTCTCGCGTCGGCCACGTCATCCTCGTAGCTTTCCAAGGTGTACTCTGAGTACGGGTACGACCCAGCAGCAGGCGAGGTTATCGCTGGAGGTGGTGGCATTGAAGTGACCGGTTCAGGCAATCGCGTGGTGTATAAGAGACCGGCGGCGGATGCTGAGCCGACTGGGCGATGGGGAAGGTATGCAGGCGTCCCCGAGTTCCAACAGTGCCAGAACCTGAGAGGAGCGGGGGAAAGCCTTTCGTTGAACGGGCGACAAGAGCCTTCTGCTTGTGTCCCCGACCGGTTATGCCCACACCGTTCCTTGTTGCAGACGAGAAACAGGTCGTGAGAATTTCCAAGTTTCCACTATTTCACCCTAGGATAGAGACTGAGCTCATTTTTTTGGCCAACGTCGGCGGTGAGCGCCGTGACCGCGCCACCAATGCCGCCGTTTCAGGCAGAGTAGTCGAACCCATGCTCATACGCTTACATTGCAGGTCATGTCGTAACACGTACAGTAGTATTGATCCTCAAACCTGACATGGCAACCTTGGGAGTAGAAAGGTGTCCTTCAATAGGCGCTAGGCCCATTCACCCTTTCTTCCCTCCGTGCCCCTTCGTACTTCCGCGTCTTGGCAGTTTCACTTACACCGTGTCTGACGGGAGCGACTTAGCGAAGGCCGGCACGGTGTACCTGGTGTCGGGGGGAGGGCTCCTGGAGGCTGCGAAGTTCGACTTTGGAGTCGACACGTGGAAGGTACGATGACATGGACAAAATAGATTCGGTCTTTACCTTTAACGACAATCAGCGAATATTGATATTTCGGGGCACAAAGGACAAACAAAAACCGTTGGCCAAAGGACCAACAAAAAACGTTGGAGTTGGTGTTTTGCCATTAACGACAAGCAGCGAATACTTAGGGGGCGCAAACGACCAATGAGTTATTTGCCGACGGGAGAACAAGTCATAGCACGCAGCGCCATCCCGAATATTAGAGTTGTGGTTCATTTTTGCCGAGAAGCCGTCTGACAACGCCTATTCGAAGTCTCGATGTTGGAGGGGGCGCGACCGACGTGAACAAGGCTGCTCTACAGCTAGAAGCATGCACCATGGAACAACGTAACAAGCGTGCGGCTTGTCCATGCCCTAGCCAGTACCTGTTCTTTCAAGCGCGACGCGCTGGTCGTTGACTATCGCGCGCGATACTTATGGCCGCCGCGTTGCGTACATAGGTGTGCCAGAGCGGAGGGTCGTACTGCGAGGCGGCGAGGCACGATCCGAGCAGCAGGGGTTTACTGAGCTTTTTCTTGTCGGGGTCGGACACGATCGTGCACTCAGACGGTGAGGGCGTCACGTGCCCTTCGTTGAATAAAACGAAATTGATAAGGTTGCGAGACAAATGGAAACACGAGGAGGTGCGGAGCACGCGGCACGCGACTGTGTGTACCGATATGTCCCCGACACATGGCGCATCTGCAGTCGTTCGAAATAGAATATACTTTCCAGTGAGCTCTTACGCGAGAAACGCTTGCACTGGGCGTGGCGTCCGTTTCTAGAATTCGGTGGAAGTGTCGGGCAACCGGACTTCGCCGCGAGCAAAAACGCGAACACCACAGTAGTCGCCGTGTCTTCTTTCGAAATGATAGAAATATCGGGGTTTCGACAATCAATGTATTCAGAGGGAGACTAAACGACATTCTGATTTCATGTTAGGGGCCTGAAGGGTAACCCCCGCTCCCCTTGATCGCAGGTCACCGTGCCTGCCACTGCAATGCACATCCTGCCAATTGCGCCCCTTTTGCCACTTCTGCCTTGCGCTGCAATGCACATCCTGCCGATTACGCCCCTTTTCCCGTACGACTGACCAGCCGACGGGGTAGACGACACGCTGTGGTGGTTCAAAGCCGGTTCTGCCTTTTCGGGAAACCTAGGGGTGGCGTACGCGGGGACTCTGGAGTTCTCAATCGGATCGTTCTCGGGAACTTTCTCAGCAGGTGGGCGGGTGGGTTCTTCCGCGCCTTTCTCCCCCATGCCCATGCCGCAACAACAGCAGACATGCAACTAGCAGCAGGGCCTTGCATTTATCCTGCACGCGCCTCGCAGTGGGACGGCAGATCCTTCAACCTTCCTCCTTTCGCACAAAGCACTGGAAGGAGGCGGAGGAGGAGGGGGGACGCTGGTAGCATGTTAAGCACCAACGGAAGGCCGTGTTGACACAGGCACAGCCCTAAACACACGTACCAACGCTCCTAACCTGCAGCTGCCGAACCTACCCGACCCCACCCCCTCCACCTGCAGAAAATCTGAACGGCGATGCCCTCCGGTTGGTCGAGCTTTACTGCTCGGCGTGCGCGAGAAACACGGGAACGACGTTGGCCTTTCCCCTGTCCGTCGCGGGGGGGTTCGCGGGCGGGGGCACTGGGGTGTCATTCTCCATCCCCCTCTCCGAGACGGGGGGGTGGCTGAAGGACCCCGAGAATACCTTGAAGCAGGTGCGAAGCGTGGTGTAGAATGCAGAGAGTGGAGGCTAAAAAACTGCAACTTCCGGGCGTGTTTCCTGTGTCGATATAAGATTGCTGCAGCGCGATGTACAGAGGATCGACCTGATCACTAAGGAACAGCTAAACACGCTCACCCTGACTGTTTCATGTGCGGCGAAGGTCGAGCGTTTGTCCTCAACTCTTTGTCGATTACGTTTTGCCGTCTAGGTTTCTTCTCGAAGCTCGACCTCGCATTCTTTACTTATTATACGTTCTTGTTATCGGGCTGGTGCTGAATACACCCTTGCTCTCGCTCCCCCCGCTTCCGTTCATGGAAAGTGCAGCTCGTGCGTGGACTGGTGTGGAAATAGGTGACGCGTGATGGAGGTCTTGAACGGAAGAGAGCGCGACAAGTACCCACCCTCTTAGACCCTATATCCCGCTTTGGTCTTGTTGGGATGCTGGGTATCACACCTGAAGAAACAAGTGCCCACCCCGCCCCTCCGCCCCCCCCTCCCCATTTGGCTAACACCCCGCGCCAAAATCCAGGCAGCCCCGCCAACCAAGTGCGAGATGGCGGAGGTGCTGTCCAACCTCAGCGAGCTCCGAATACTCGGGGGTAAGTGTGTAGGTGTACAGTTTTCGACCGGGCCTTTCCTGCTATTTGGGGGGAAAAGCGGCTTCCGGATAGTAGTTGAGGGAAAGGGTGAAACCGTGCAAGAGAAGAAGGTTCTTGAGAGGTTTCCGCTGCGGCGTGAAGGGTGGTTATTGTCGGACAATGCTGTTGGCACCGCCAGTGCACCGCACCCCGTGGGCAGTCGAGCTTCTTCCCGACCTTCCCGGTCGTATGCTTGGAAGGCCAAAGCGTGTGCTCGCCAGGCTCTCTACAACTCTATGCATAGCAATGCTTATGTTTCCAAGGACCTGCGTCCCATAAACGCGAGAGGCACAATACCCAGAGCGGTTCAGACTAATAGCATACATACGCGCGCGCACAAACCCGGCTTTCACGGCACATGCGCAGATGATCCAGTATATCACCCTCCTACTTTCATGATTCAACCCCCACCCCCGTGCTTCCATCGCATTCTTTCGTTTCCCGTTTTATCCGAAACGGTCGAATTCCCGTGCATGGTCGTCTTCGTTTCGTCAGACTTCACGAAGCGACACGAGAGCGTCGCCCTGGACTCGGTGTACATCCGGGCGGCTGGGAGCGGGACGTCTAGTGGTAGCGGAGGCCTCGGCGGCGGAATAGGTGGCAGTTCCCTCCCCGTCTGCGCTCAGGGGTCTCCGGATGCCACCGTTTGCTCGTGCTAAAAACGGGAAACGGAAAAACGTGGCAGAGGCGTCGCCGCTGGATCTGTGTGTGGTGTCGGTAATGATATGTGTTTCGTCCTTTGAACACCCCAGTTTTTCGCGCGTGCTTCTCGACGCTGCCCGGTGGGGGGAGGGTCCTGGCTTGTCCTCTTCCTTTGTAGTGCTAAGCGCCTGTTCGTATGTGATGCCTAGCGGGAACGAAAGGGGTGCATGCAGTTGTGGGTGAGTGTCGACTGATGATACAGCCCGCCACCCACTTAGAGTCGACGCGCTTGTCGTTGGCACTAGCAGGACATGGCGGTGCGCCGGCTACACGTCCTGTGCACATCCTCAGTCATTGACCATGCGACACCCTGTCCCTACACGTGCCAAGGGGGTGCTGATGAGGGGGTTGTATGGTGTGCCTGGCGCTCGTGTTGATCTTGTGGGGGTGAAGTGAGATAGTCTCCCGATAAATGACGACGTCCATGTAGTAGCAACATTGGCGATGGTGCAGTAGACCTTACAGACGTAATTTCGTAATTTCAAAGATTGTGCGCAGGGTATCCGAGGCGAACGCAAGCAGTTGAACAAGGCAGTCGCACCCACACCCTTCCCCTAAAGAACAGTAGTCGCCGTGATGAGGGGGGTGCAAGACTTGCCTGACTGACTTAACGGGTTAATGGGGGATAGAGCTGCACCCTCAGCTACTACGCAGAAAGAGCGGATTTAGTTAACTAGAGATGGTATTGTCACGCTCTTTTTGACGTGCAGTACGACGTTGTCCTCGCCATTCGCTCTGGAGAGAGGGGTACTTCAAAATGAGATCGGACGGGAGACCAGGCAATGCACGGCAATGAGCCATCCGGGTCATACTCTATTTGTGCTCCTCCAGCACTAGGGGAGAACTTTGCCGTGTGCACGTATCTTCCTCGTTTTTCTCGAGACGAGGTCGCCGATCTTCTGGCGAGCTTTGCCTATCCCGGAGGATGTACGACAACATCGGGCATGCCCGCACACGTCGGCGATTGGATATCCATCCACGTTGGTCCGCCGTCATTTCTTGACCGTTCTATCTTAGCAGCTCGGTTCTGACTCCGAGATGATTGGACCTTACTGCCAACGGGTGGGATAGGGTAGGGTTAGCACAGGTCCCGGGAGCACGTTACACAAGGCGAGGCCTTTGAAGCCGTGAGCTGCCCTCACTGCTCCAAGCGTGGCTGCTCCATCAGGGGGCTTCATCGAATATTACCGTCCAAGTTAAGGGGGTTTATCTCGGTGGGGGTTGTCTCCGAGATTTCCTGCAAGCAAAAAAACTCCGTGTTACATACATAGATTACATATCTCGCTCGGACCCGGTACCCTCTTAACACCAGGCTCCCTGAAAACGTAGCCCCCACTATTGCTGTAGGACTACATACCACATCAACTCAACCAATCGTTGAGGCAGTCTACATTATCCTCTTTACGATGCAACCCCGAACGTATGTGCACTCTATTGATTTTCTTAAGAACATCTTCAGTGTTACATCCTTCCAGCTCACAACCTGCGGGACATCGGGGAGGGACTCCGTAGATCGCCTCCTGGCCGGGGGGCACAACCGCCGCCGCTGCGCCCGTTTGCCCTTCCGTTGGAGGTGGCGCAGCCGCCGTCACCCCCCAGCGCTTGAAGACGGTTCCCGCCGCGGACTCTGCTGCTGCTACCGCCGCCGTTCGCGGCCGCTCCTCCTCCCTGGCCCGTCCCGCAAGTGAAACCCCCACCCCTGCTCTGCCCCCGCGATGGCGAGCCGCGGGAGACTACCGCCGCGGCCGCGACCACCGTCGCGAAGGTCACCGCCAGAAGTGCCACCGCGGCAGCGTTTCGGAGCACCCCGGCAACGAGAACTTCGGCCGCTAGCGCTCCGCCCTTGACGTAGCGCTGCCAGATGCCCTCACCACCGCCGCCACCGCCGCCGCCGACATCAACGTAGCGTGCTTCCCCCGAAACGAGAGCCGACCACGCCCGCCCCACCTGCTCCGGCTTCGCCTTCTTGATCCCGACGAGCTTTAGCACGGCGGCGAGCTCGTCCCTCGAGGAGACGATCGCCGGCATCTCGTGCACTGCGGCCGAGAAGAGGTCTCGCACCGAGACGACTTCGCCGGGGCCGCCGTTCCGCGACGGTTTCGCCCCGGGAGGCAACGTCGCCGTTGGGCCACTGATCGAGATGCCTATGAGGGATCAGAAAAAGTAGCGACACAGCGGCCACACGGTTTTAAAGAACGCGGTGTTCCATCACCGTGCAATGCCGTTTCTTGAATGGTGTTGCCAAAAACGCGACATGCAGAATACGTGTAAGCCAAACGGGCCGGGTAAGGCGACGTGGGACTTAACGAAAAACCATCGATGCAACACCTCTTGTTGCGCTAGCGAGAGGTTCATGGAGTGGACAGCTCCCCAGATCCCGACATCGTACTGGAACGCGAGTAAAAATTCATTGTGTCTTGGCCTCTGCAGACATGACAAACACGCTCGGAGGGAACAACATTCACGGAGATACACGAGTATTATTTCTCCAAACTCGTGTGAACAGCAGTCATGGATCGCTGCGGATCGAACACAGCAAAGTACTGCAAGAGAGAGTCATGCAAAGGGCCATTATCTCTCCGATAGAATTTTGTATTTATTGTGCGTCTTAAAATAAAAAAATGAATGTTGTCATAGCAAAATTGGCTCGTGACCTCTGTACACGTACGAACCAACACCTTCCTTCTCTATGGCGTTTTGGTCCAACCAGCGGGACACGGCCCTCGAACTCCGTCGCCACAGACAAAACCAAATTGTACCCAAGGATTAAAAAAAAAGTCGAAGGCCAACACCAAAAGCCTCCTCGTTACATTCGTCTCGGACTCGAAACTCCACCTACCCACACCGATCCGCCTGCAGACCAGGACGGCGACGAGGACGAGAAACGTCACGACCGAGAGCACCCTGATCCACCGCCGCTTCTCTCGCTCCCGCCGGTCCGCCGCCCAGCGCGCCCACCCCTCTTCGACGGCCCTCACCCGCGCCCTCGCGAAGGGCTCGAGAGGGACGGCGCCGTTCCGATCGATGACTCCCCGGGTTATCTCAGAGAAGGTCGGGATCGTGTTGGCGGCCGCGGTGGCGTTGGAGACACCAGCGGTGGCGGCACCGCCGGCGCTGGCGGTGGTGCCGCCGGAAGCACCGGTGGAGGAAAACCCGGTGCTAGCCGGTCCTTCATCGCCGGTCGGCGATAACATCGGCAAGGCTGCCGGCATTGTGATGGAGTACCCGCCGCGTGCCTTGAGCGACTGGCTGATCGAAAGGGGGGTTGGGGTCCCCTCGCCGGAGCCGAAATGATACCCGGCACCGCTGCCTGCTGTAGAGAGAGGGGTGACGGCGTCTTCGCTACTGAATGCGTTCCTGCCGCCGTTCAGCAACTCTCGGGCCAGGGGCGACAGGCTTCTATTTCGACGCCCGTTGCTGCTGTAGGTTCGCCTGGGCAATCGAAGGACAGAAAACAACAAATCAGCACCAGGAGGAGGATTAGTTTGGCACGCGATTCCGCCGGGGTTCATGTACAGGGTGGTATGTCCTGTGCGCGTGGAAGACGTATGTGTCAGTGAGGCGTGGAAATGAGGGATGCGGGCAGTGGCACCTCTGCACTTGCTAGTAGCTGTCCGTGTTGATGTTGGTCCGTGCTTGCTACACGGCAGTAAAGAAAAGAAGAGAAATAACAACAGAAGATGTGAACATTTGTAAATGGAATTCTTCAAACTTGAAAAAAATTCTGAGACAAAGTTGCAGATGTACGACCGCTCAAGACAGTTTTTTTCTGTTATTGTTGCGGGCTTTGTCATTTTCATCCTATCCTGTGCGTCAAACAAATAGTCTACCGAACGTGTAGACCAGCGCCCAGAAGAGATGGGACGAACAAAGCACAATCACTTTTGCAACACTGGCACAAGGGCACCTTCCAGTAAACTCTGGACGATGTTCATCAGCGAGGGCCAAACGAACCTACCCAGAAAGGCGCCTCTCCTTTTCAAATTGGAACAATTATCGTCTCCCTCGTGCAAGTTTCATTATCGTCGGATCTATGCATGTGATGCACACTTGTGCAGGCACAACTGCTTTCCAAAGTGTGTCGCGGCAGGGGCGGCCTCTGACCTTGCCGCCCCTAGAGGTTGTGAGGGTGCCTTCACATTGTTGCAGCAAACGGCTGTTCACAGAGTTCTGTTTACGAGTTTGAAATTTGCAGACCAACTGCTGAAAGGAAAAGTTGTTTGTCTACTTTCTAAAAGTTGTGCGAATAAATTTAGTCGCATCATCGTAGGTGGGCCTTGCAGAGCAACACACGTGGCAAGCTGACACTATTTGAGAGACGTGTGGGCGACAAACAGATTGGCCAATGTGGTTCTACCTGAGGTAACACTCACCGGCGAGCGGGCTCAGCGACGTCTTGTCCCGCTTTCCCCACGGTGAAGGCCGCGGAGGGCTTGGGAGGTGCGAACGAAGCGCACATGTTCTCTCTTTCTTCGCGTCAACCGAGTGGCCACACAAGCAACGCCCCTTGGAGACCTGTCTCGCACACAAGTTGCTGCTGCAACATGCAGCGAAAAGCGGAACTCTTGATGCAGCAGACTGCAGCTCTAGCAACAAGGGTTTCCACGAACTTCTGCTTTCAACCACGGCCGCACGGCCGTCAGCTGCTGGCGCAGCCAGCGGCCGGCGGAAACAGCAGAGACAACGTTGACAACGTGCGGCGAAACCTCAACGCGGCGCAACATCCAACCGGCAGCGAACGGTTCCAGTCGGCGGTTTCACTTCGCGCTCCATGTATATCTTAGGAGAAACAAATCTACAGAAGTAGCTATGCATATGGCGTTTCTTTGCATGTGTTGTTGCAAGCTTTACGATCCATCGGCGTGCGTGCAAATACTGAGCATTCGCTGGTGGAGAGCTGGACGTAGATAACCAAACATGGGTGACGAAGAAGTGGAGTACAAGGCGGAGTACTTGGACACAGCGGAAGATACCGAACACGAGGTACATGGATATATGTATGCGACCCTCGATGCGGTAGGCCACATCCATGTTTCGTCGATCACGCTGTCTTTAGGCATAGGTGGGTATGGTTTGACCACCATTGTGGCATATGAGGTAGGCAGAGTTTCTTTGTGAGGGCTGATTAACAAATGTTCGGCTGAAGGCCCTTGTACTGCTGTATGGGTAGTCTACACCACCAGCAGGGCCCACCATGTCGTGAAACGCGCAATCGGCGAGCAAAGACGTAGTCTAGACTACTGCTGTTAGATCCCGACCCTGAGGTCGTCACGTGCCGCCTCGATTGCAGATGTCCGACAACAATCGTCGCAGCAGAAGCGATGGCTGACGCTAGGATGTTTCTCGACCTTGCATAAGAAGTCCATGCCGATTTTGCTATTTATCCGGCATGTTTCTGCTGAGGTCACATTTGAACGTGGCACTGCTGTGCCTCACAGCACAGAAGTAGTCCTGTTTTCATGCAAACAAGATATGAACAATGTCAGCATTATGACGAAGCACGTGGATCCCCCCCATCATGTCGGTGGAGTTACCAACAACAAATGTCACCCCACTATGTAGACTCGCTATTTATCATGAGTCCAAACAAGTTGTTCATTGTTTTGACGCAGTAGTAGTTGTACGTTTGTGTCGCCCACACCCATACTAGTTTCTGCCTGCCATTTGAGGCGGGGCATGCCTTCCTCTTGGCGTCTTACAACATTCTCGTTAGCCATCCAACCTACTGATTAGCTAGCGGTGCGGTTGCTCCCTTTCCCCCACTTTTCATGCGCGTCGTAGGTGGCAAATTGGCTGCCGAGACCGGGGAAGGCGAAGGTGACCTATGCCGAGGGGTCGAGCTTCGAGGGGGTCTTCAACGGGGAGCGCATCAAAGACGGACCTGGCAAGTACATCTGGATGAAGCCTGCAGAGGAAGACGGGGAGGACCCTCAGGTGTGCGCTGTTGCAGTCTACCTGTGTTGTGCGGTTCTTGACGTGTCACCTTCCTAGTGGTCCGATCGGGAAAATGCCGATGACAGTGGGTCGAACAAGACTGGAGGTTTTTCAATGTGTGTGGTACGTTGGCACGTGTCGCGCTCGTTTGTCTGTTGCAGAACAACGCACTGTGCCCTGTGGCATGCGGTGACTTGGGCTAATCGATGTGATCTCCCACTGGAATACTGATACTGGAGCAGTCTATAGCGAGACAGGCGAGCGCAGGAGAAAAGTGGTATCCATGGGGAAAATGTCGGCCCTGCGTACAACACAAGACTGCCTCCTCGTGGATATTTTTTCAAAGGCGGTCAAAGAAAACGAACACTACACGGCTTTGCCAATCCTTCTGAACGCCTGAATACATCGTGCGTCAAACATCAACCAGGTATACGCAACGTACGAGGGCAACTACACGGACGGCAAAAAAGCCGGCACCGGCAAGATGACGTATCCTAACGGAGACGAGTATACGGGGGAATGGAAGGACAACGCCATGGAGGGCGAGGGGACCTACGTGTACAAGGTTCGTCCTCGTTTCGCCGTGCACAGAGATGGGCATGAACGATATGACTGGAGATATAGCATAGCCGTTCAACTCAACAGTACCACGCAACCATTTTATTTAGCAGATGTAGAATTCGTAACAGGTTTATATGAGCGTTGCTGCAGGCATTGTTGTTGTGTATTGTCGTCGTAACATGAGAAAACTCTCCTAGACTGGCCCAACTGACGCGGACGCCTTCTTCGTGATTTACTTCATGTAACCAATCAACTTACCCCAGCAGCCATCAATCCGAAAAACGAGGCCAACCTAAAAGTACTCACCAGCGTACCACGCTCTGATGAACATCCAGTCCCCATGCCAGTATTGTACCATCTCGCAGTTCCCCCCACTCAATGGCTCAGTCGCTCGACACCCGCGTCCCAACGGACGAAGGATAAGAGCTATACAGTAGCTGTTGGGTGAACCTGTCTCAATGTTCAAGGACAAAGGTCAGTTGTTTTCGATGGCCCCCGTGTTGAATCGCTCTTGTTGCCTGACTTTCATGCGTGCCGACTATTCTATTGTGGACACGCAATTCAAAAACACTAACGGCAGGCAACGGGGGACATCTACAGCGGCACCTGGGTGGCCAACAAGAAGAGCGGCCAGGGAATGTACCAGTTCGGCGCGGATGACAGCACCATGCACGGCACGTGGGTCGACGGCACCATCACCGAGGGAACGTGGGTCTTCAAGGTAAAATATGTGGTCACAGAGAGGTCCCCACCACCAGCGGATACTGCCGTGGACTGTGGACTAGTATTCAAAGTTGTTTTCTTTCAGATCACAACTTCCTGCATCTTGTATGACCTGTCGCCGTTCTCCAAACGCGTGGCGTGCCGCTTTTTGGGGTCGAGTATGGGTTATGTTTTCTCACGGTCTGCTCCGTGCGCGGCTGTTGTCCTTTGCTGGAGAGCTTCTGGCTGTTTCGTTTTGTTGGAAACCTTTTCGAAGAGCTCTCGGGTGGAGGAAGCCGCCGCAGGTGAACAGTTTTGCCCAAACTACCGAGCCAGCCCTCTCCCGCCCGTCTTGTCGGACACTTGTTGATGCGTGCGATGACGGCCTTACTAGTACTATTTTTTGTACTACCATCTTTGTTTTTCATCATCAGGACGGAACGGTATACACGGGCCGCTTTGAGGGAGGGCGACCAAAGGGCGAGGGGACGTTCGCTTTCCCGAGCGGCATCAGCCAGCAGGGCTTCTACGAGGCCGTGGCGGCGGAGGACGCAGACGAAGAGGAGCCCCCGGCACTGGTGTGGCGAGGCCAGAGCGTGGTTGCGTGCTGAATTTCATGTCAAAAGAGACTCGCTCTCGAGGCTTGAGAAAGGCTGAATAAAACCGGCTTTGTTCGTGTTCGGTCTACAGCATGAGGAGAGAACATTTTTGTACTTTATACACCACCTCCGAAGCTTTGTAGTGTACTCCCGTATTTCCAGTCTAGAAAACGCCGCGACATGAGCACGATAGCCCCACCTTTGGCAGACACCCCATGGTCCTGTCGTATTCTGTTTCGTGGTGTCTGGGTCAGGGGATTCATGATGCCGCCCGGGCGTCTTGTGGAGGGGAGAGTGACTAACAGTTCTCATGCGGAGGCATCAGACTACTGAGCCACACACAACGCACAAACGGAAGGAACGAATTACTAGCCTCCGCGAATGTGACCACCTTGGGTGTTACGCGAACGGTTGTCCACAAACTTGACTTGCAACCATTCGTCGTTTCGTGCTTCTGTGACCTGCGCCGGATGGCCTGGTTGGGCGCGGCTGGGTGCTTGTGGGGGTGGGGCATTCCAATCAGACAAGCGGCAATCCCTCCCGCGGCATAAGACACATGGGAGGCGTTCTCTACGCGCATTCTTCGTGGACCATACAAAAGCACGCTTGGGGCACTCAAGATTTATCAAGAGTCAACTCAGCGCTGACACGACACGCGTGGCGGAAACACAAGGAGAACTCGCGATCAAGTCTGACTTTTTCGTTTCCACGCATTCAACCGGGGGGGGGGGGGGGG
>CACKRE030002630.1:245029-256323 GCA_902602495.3 Ectocarpus sp. CCAP 1310/34 | reverse complement strand
CGGTAACCTGGTTGCCGAGTTCACGAAGTGAATTGGCTTGTTTTACAACGTCGTTGCCAAGCGACGAAAACCCAACTCGATGGGGGGAGGGGGGGGCAAAAATGAGTGTCAACGTGAGCGAGAAACACGCTGCGCGCCCCTTGAGTTGAAAGCCCTTCAGGATTGTGACCAACAACTAAACGTACGATAGCCCGATGATCCATGTTACAACGTTTTATCAGGCTAGGCCCCCTGCTCTCGCTGTGGTATAAAACGCCCACATTTCCCACGAAATTTTACCTTACGAAGTATAGCATTGCGCCACACGATCATTCGCAGAGCACGACCAGGTTTATCGCCTACACAGTGTGTCTCCCCTCTTTACAGGGATCACCCCTTCGTTCTAAAAGCGTTGTTATTGTTATTGTTGTCTTCACATTTAAAACCATGCACCACTAAAATGTCATACAACGGGCCAAAGAGACTTCGAGGTGCCGCCCGCTCCCATCAAATTTCATCAACAAAAATTCACAGCTGACCCCCACCGTTTCCGGATGCCATTCACGGACAAGGAACTCTCCTGGAATCGATAGTATGCGGCACAGCAGTACGCGCTTCCCATGATGAGTCCCCGGCCGCGTAGAGACGGTTTCGAGTCAAGGGTTTTCCCCTAAACTAACATGTTGTGCCACAACTGAAACAGGTGCTCGCTCGACGGCTGTACGTACCACATGACCATCCCCGACCCACCCACCCAACCACCTGCTCATCCCCAAGCAGCTTCTTGTGTACTCTCTGGGTGTTGATGCGTGGTGTAGATGGGCTAAACTCGGGTTGAAATTACCGCCACCGCCCCTGCCCCCGCCCCTGCCACCACCCACTGCTATCGACCGTTTTCCTGTTTTCCCATCGCGTCACCAAGGATCTATACGACACGAGCTGAATCGCGAACAACACTGCCACGACCGACCATGTCAACCGGACGGAGTCAACCGCTTCAGCTCGCGCATCCTCAGCGATATCTCCGCCATGATCCGTGCCTCGCTCTCCCGGTCGCACGGGACCCCCGACTCTCTCGCCTGGAGCAGGAACTGCTGCCTCTCCTCGATTTCGCTCGCGACCTTGCGTTGTTTGGTTGTTTGGGTTTGTTTCGAACGAGCGAATATGCCAAGGCCCAAGGCAGTGACGGCGGCCGGACTGACGCTTGAGACTTAGCGTGCAGTGAAAAACAGCGAGGATAATCGTCGACAATGATAAGGCTGGGTCATCTCGCTTATGACTTGGAAAAGGGAGGGCGGGAACACTGTCTTTACCGATATCTTCCTGCCTGGTCTCGGTTTGAAGGGCCCTAGCTGCTAGCGAAAATGTCACAACCCAACCTAAACACGAGTAGCTTCCGCCCAAGGCTGACGTTGTCAAGTCAGCCCGCTGACTCTCTTGTGTATAGCCGTACCTCTACCCCACCCTCGTCTCATTCAAGCATGTCGTTTCCGTGCTTCAAGTCTAGCGTCGTTCTCAGTTACCACCACGTCCCGGCTACAAGAACGTCCTAAAAATTGAGGAGTTCCGGGCGGGGGTGGGTGCGACAGCTTTCTCTTTGCTCATTTCACTATGTAGGGGTAACGTGTTGGTGAATGACAAGCCTTGAACGAAAGGTTTCTGAACCCTTCCGAAGATACACGGAATACCCATTGAACATCATGCAACCTTGTTGAACCCCCCACGCTAGCCTTCACCCAGAAACACGAGCTGCTTGCCAAATCCCACCTGATCGAACATGGTGGTCGCAGGCGAGGCAGACCCTTTGTCGCCACCAACAGCACCACCACCCTCATCGTCCATATCGGGCATACCCTTTCTTCGCCGCAAGGCCCCGGCGATGCGCCCCTCCTCCGAAGCTTTCCACCTCGCCTCGGATGGAATCGGCATGACAGGTCCAGTCATTTCCTCGGGGAGAGCTTTCCCGCCCCCGAACTCAAACCTCTCCGCCAACCTTGCACACAGGAATGGCAGGATGTACTGTTCGCATGAGCACCTTCGAATAAGGATTTTTCTAGGTCTACCAAAAAGGGTTGTTTTTGAAGCCTGTGCTATTAGTTTTTCTCACTCAAGAGGTTCAACAACTGATTCCTACGTCCACAGGTCTAGTCTAGTATTCAACGCGAAAAGAAGGCAAATACGTGGATGGAACTTGATAATTCTGCGAGACTCCTACAAAAGTCGGGATGTTCGATTTGTCGATACCATGTGGGCACATCGACACCATCAGGACGACACGGGCCCGCGCATCCCTCAACTCATGGCGAAGACCGTCTTCTACCTACTACAGTACCAACACCCCGGTACGGGGCCGTATTCAGCACGCTGGTATCTACCGGCTAGTTTCCATATATAACTGCTGCTCTACTATATAGAAAAGTGCGTACGAAACGCAGCATTCACACTTGTTCTCAGATAGGGTCATTTAGAGGAATCTAAGCAAGTACCTAGATTTCTCGTATTCGCCGACTTCCTTCACGAAGGGCGGGCGGTAGTGCTCCACGCGCTCCCGAACTGCCGCTTGCTCTTGATGGATCCGACCCGCCCGCTTGCGCCGCGTCACGACGGAGTCGATCGGCGCAGAGCTGTCGGACCGTGCCCCTCTTCGCGAGAAGTAACAAAACGGAGATAGTAACGACGGCAAGAGAATATGCGGCGGCTTGAGCTGCGGCGCATGTGGGATTGAAAGCAGAGTACACCGCGTATGCCTGGTTGTGCGCCAACCGTTCCCGTTGGCAGGAATGAGGGAAGCGGTTACCCCCTGAGCGAGATCATCAGCACTTTTTCGCTGCAATAACTCCGCGTGCCCTCACAACCCACGGCCCGGAACATCCAACTCGTCGTACTGTAGGTTATCCGGAACCTCCTGTCACTTCAGCAAGTATCACTACCTGCTGTATTTTTCTCGCCACCCATGCTCTTCGGGAACCTGTTCAACCCCGTAAACCACCAGTCAGTGCACTCGGTGACCCAGAGAAGGCAAAAACAAACCAAAACAAATCACCCATAAAAAAAACGTCTTTTCAGGAACACCCGATTCCCAGGGTATCTGTCGATTGAATTTTATCATAATCGGTACACATCCGTACAATCCCTTACCTGAATTTGGGAACTCGAACAATGCTCTCAATCTTTTTTGCCGCGCTTCTGCCGGTGTTGCCACTACCATGGTTTCGCGCATCCTTGAACTTGGGAGGAAGATTTTCCCTTGGAACGGCCGTCCTCAACTTATGCGAGGTGCAGATAAACACGAGATAGATACGAATGCATCCATCCACACCCAACGAGGTCATTTGATGACAGGTAGGTGGGCAAGGCCGAGGGAGCAGGGAGCGGCACTCATGACCATGTACGGCTGACGTCTTCATGATCGTCGAGCTAGCCCTACAAACTCTGGGGCACAACACGTTGGGCTTTAACCGCCCAAGCAGGCGTTTGTCCAAGCTGAAACCATGTATAGAGTCGCAAGGGTAGGCAGCACCCCACAGAAACGAGAAGCCACCTACGAGGCGGACTCCGGCACTTCGTAATGCACTTTGGTACGCCTAATAGGTAGCGGTTTCAGCAATGTTGGTGGCCTGCCACTTCAGGCTTCTACGAATGTACAAGGCCGTACCGTAGTTGTTATCTTCATATTTAAAGCCACCCCGAACTATATCCTATAGTCTACCTACATTCCCGAAACCAAAGGTAGCAAAGTAGAACGTTTTTTCCGATCATAAAAGAAAGCCTAGACTATGGTATATGCATATGCATGTATAATACGTATACGAGAAAACTACTGTTGATTTTTTTGCTTATTCATGGTAGTATTGATTTAGTCTATATCTATTAAAATGTACCATAATATCTTTTTTACGTTGGTGACACCGTACAACCTTGACGTAATCTAAGGATCACTTTCAAGTTCCATCGGACGGCGCAACGTGCATCCTTGTCACACACTCTCGCGCTTGCAGACAAATATAACCAAATGGCGCGGGAAACTAACATCATGTCAGCAAGAGGCACGCTGTATACTGCCCAGTGCGCTTGGTCATGCAATAGGGTTCCTGTGACTCTGACCACAGACCGCGTGCTATGGTAGTGAGTCGCAAGGCTTTCATTCGTGCAGAAACAGGTGGGCATGAACAAGTCTGCATGTGTGTACCTAGTCAACGAAGCCCGGACGGTGAAGAAAAAGCATTGTGCGTACACCGTTCTAATAGACTATACCTTCGGGTAAGATATTTCTGGTCGATTCCCTCCGTAAATCTGTTTTAGCAGCTTTGACGTTCCAGGATCGTCGTGAAGACATTTCCACATTTGGGTAGCGCTCAGGATCACAACGAGTAAGTGATGCCACCAAACGAACGAGTGCCGCCCGCTTTATTGCTGACACGATCGTTGTTTACGGCGCAGGTAGCCTTAAGAGAAGCGCATGGTTTCCAGAACACGCGTGTGTACTGACTGCTGTGTCTACACGTATCAACACAAGCACCAGAGCAAATCACAACAAAGAGTCCATGTACAGATACATCGTCCGGACGTCTGGACTACTGCTGTGCTGAGGAATTGACAAACCGGAAAAACGAAACCGTCGTTGTCGTCAAACCGTTTTTATTTGTACCGCAGAGAACCAGTTGGTATTCTCTGCTACTGCGAGAGCTGCCAAATCTTGGTTGCTGGTCGCTGTCCTCTGCCTCCACTGCTCCCTCGCGCGTGCACGGCGGTCTAGGAGGGTGCTCGGTTTCCTAGATGCCGAAGGAAATGTCGCTACAGGCTGCCCGGCGGAAGCATTGCGATCAAGCCCACCCGTACCAGCGCAACCTGAAAGGTGCATACAATTGTAAAACCAACCGGGAGAGGCTTAATCTACGTACTCACTCTAGACTGTCTATTTATTATTAGCATCGACCGCGCTAACCGGCTGACCAATGAAAAGGCGTCAGTCTCAGTGCGGTTGAAAGCACAAAACACTTTTATCTGCCATGAACTGGGACCCCGTGAGGTGGCAGCATGGGGGAGGCGAAATTATTCTTCGGATCAAAGACAGAAACAGCAGCAACAGAAGAAAACTGCACGTGTCTACCAAGGCTACTACCTACCTTGTACTCGAGTTCGTTTTGGAGTACTTTCACCATTATCCTCCTTGTGTTCGCTACCACCATTCTGATCGTTATTTTGATAAGAATCTCTGGGCAGTTCTTCCCTAGTCCTTCGTTTTTTCTTCAGGGGAAGGTCATCTGGCTCAAACCCTTTGCTCTCTTCCACTCCTCCATGTGTGTGTGTTGTGTTTTCGTCCTAATATTAGACTTTTTAGTCTATATATTATGGCGACAGTCCCCCCATTGTTCGTGGTGAGACGTGTACTACACTCTCCAGCGTATGTAGAGTACTGTACTTTTCTGTGTATTTTTTCGTACAACTACAACCATCCAGGGTCACACAGGAGGGGGTAAACACCAGGGCTTTTTCCTTCGTTTTATTTCTTTTCATGCCCCACCTTCCTCCTGCGGTGCGTGCTGAATTTTATTTTTATCGCGAGAAGGGTCCAGCCGTCCCTTTCCCTCGTCAACAGCGCTAACGTCGAAGTTTGGTACTCACGAGAGCTTTTTAGCTATATTTCGCTTTCACCCGCAAATTTCGTAATTTTTTCACCCCATGGGGATTCGAACTCACGACCTCTGCGACTAGCTGATTAAGAGGATGCCACTAGACCACCGGGGCGACCGGTTGTTAGTACCAGACTATCCCAAAAAGATACACCAAGTACGCACTCGACTACGGTACCAGTATGTGCGCACGTTGTTTCAGTCGTCTGAGTGCGTTGTACTAATGCACAAGCTGCGAAGCCAGCACTTTCCTTCTTGACTCGGTCAATAAAAGTGCAGACGCGAATATATGCTGCACCACAACTGTAACTTATTTGCATGTGTTACTTCATACATGCGCAGTCTACCGCAGTAAATTATCATACGCACGTGTTTTGAATCAGGCGGCATGTTGGTTGTCGGAAGGGATCGCTCGGACGTGCTATTCGACGTTTGCTTTTGAAAAATAGGCTATGCACCTGTGCGGCCTTCACGCGCAACAGGCATACCGATAGGATATGGTAACAACCATGGGGAAGATGCGCAACCAGACGGTCGATGATGGGTGCAACCCTGCTTCATAAGGCACACACCTCACGATGAACGGAACGAATGAACACTGAGGGTCTGACTAGAACAGCGGTGTAGTTCGGAATATCCTCTCAACTTTACCAAGGGCAGGGATAATGTTGTTGTTTGTGTGCCAACTGTACAGAATACTTTTCTCCACCCTCGTGGGCGAAAGGCACACACAAGGTCGTAGGCTGAAGGGCGGCGCGGTTTGATTGTGTGGGAAAAAACCTCGACGCCTTTGTTGACGAGGGAACAAAAAGTTCACGAAATCTTTTGACCCCCGGGTTGAGATGCAGATAAGAGCTGTGAGAGACAGCCAACAAGTGGGATACCGGCAAAAGTGCAAGAACGAACGAAACTGCGGTACGATCTACGACTACAGAGCAAGTTGCACCGCCTCCCTTTGATCGGGCAAGTGAGAATCGCGAAGTTGGAAGGCTTCATGTATCTACTCGAAGGGATTTCTCATCAGTAAAGCGTTTGTGTCAAGGATCGCTCATAATACTACTTGACGGATTACCACTGAATCTGCTTACGGCCCCGGTTCATATTCGTTTGACAGATGGAATCAGTCTCTTCGGGCGAGACACCCCCGCCTACATCCTCGAGGAGGTTGGCAGGCGCCAGGCGGCGGACAGAGGAACGTCGTCAATATGGGCGAAGCTGGCGGCGGACTATGGGCCGAGACACGCCAACTTTATCGTCAAACACAAAACGAAATTTCCGATTTCTCGCAATGATCGCAATAGGCAAGACCTCAGTACAGTAGGTTTCTCTTTCTCGTGGTCTGTCATTTGTGCTTGCGTCGCCGTCGTTCCATGTTGATCGGTTGACGGACACCCCTGTGCCACACAAACAACTTTGGTGAGCTTCCAGAACTGCTCTTGGTTCATACGATGAGTGTACCCCTTGCTCGCGCTTTGTTACTTTCGTACTGACAGTATTTTGTGTCTGCTGCGCTTGATTCAGTCGTCGCAATATGTAGAGCCTTCGTACATGGCAAATATCTACTGGACAACACTGCTGAAGCTGCTGCATCAGCCCCACAGTGCCTCCTTCCGTCCGCACGCGGTCCAAAACACCCGCAGTTGGAGTAACATTGCTCAGGCTTTCACCGACAAGAAGCGCATCAGGCCTGCGTCCGCTCCAACCATCAAACGCGAAGGACATCAGACCCAACCGAGCGTAGATGCTGGCAGCAGTCGGGGTAGGGCGGAGACAGCGCGGGCGGGGCTGGCGGACGGCACGACTCGAAGAGATGAGCCGATGTCGTTCCAGCGCGCGGAGGAGATACAAGAGGTGGTCGATATTTTACAGCACACCATGGTGGTAAGTTTTATTTTTTTGAACGCTCTATCAGACCGGGTTGTGTGTACGGCTGCACCTCCTGCCTCAGGTTTAGATGGCCTGAAAAAGAATGACCGCCATCTAAATTGCTGTGAATCATGCAGCAACGTCGTTGGAAGGTTCCTGGACAACAACTTTGTTCCGTTCACGTTTTCGATGAAAATCGTCTGGGAAAACCATGTCCACAATGTGAAGCGAAACTATTTGCCAAGGAAGGTGTACGGATAACTTTGGATGCAGAATCGAAATGTTCTCTGTTCAATCAAGTTGTTTGTGCGCGCAGTGAAATATATCTTCGGTTTAGGGCAAACGAGGAATGCCTCGCGAAACTCGTTTGGCTGTGAAAAGATGAAGCATTGCCGACCTGGCGATACCACATGAGAAACAAATACAAATATTTTCTCGCTCACATCTGAAGAGTCCACACCGTTTGTTTCTTCCAGATCCACATTCTTCGCCAGCACTCCCCAACTATTATGGTCTTGATTTTACTCGGAAGGGAGAAGAGTCTGCCCTGGTATGTTGCGAGAGGTGACGGATGAGCTCTTGAGATGCTGCTCATCACGACGTTAAGCACTATCTGCCCCCCCACCAGAAAAGGAACGAGTTCTGCATCTCTTCGAATATGACGTAACAACGAACAAGGGCAACCAGACACGTGTCCTGTCAGAACGCCCCGTCGGGCATCCGGAAAGATTCCTTTACACAGAGCGACCGCAGTACACCACCAACCCACCATTATTTTCGTGTGAACGCGTACGACACCCAAACAGGCGCGCTTGCGGGGGAAACCAAAGAAGGGGGAGCGCAAGAAGGCCGCCGAGGCTGCCAAGAGGGCTGCTTCGGCCCCGGGCACGTCGGTCGTGGATCGACGCTCACACGGGCACGCCCCACGGGTAGTGTCTCCTCGTGGCTCGGTGTCGGCGACGTCTTCGCGTGGTGACGACGCCGACACACGCAGAGCGGCCTCGGCGGCGGACGGGGAGCAACGGCGGAGACGACGACGGCCGCGCACGGCATGGCATCATCGGGAACCTCCCGCGCGGTGTCCACCGGCGATTCCCGTGGGAATGGCGCATGGGTCGAAGGTGAAGCATGTTTTCTGGGTCGATCTCCATCTGCTTGTCCGTCGGGGAGACCATTCTTCCGAGGCGTATCCCACGGGCCCCGCGAACCAGAAGCCCACCACGCGGATAGCTTTATCTGGCAAGTTTTTCTTGGGTGTTCAACGAGAAACAGGCCCAGTGCAAGACGCAAAGGCAACGTTCCTCCGGTTCCCTTGGAGAAGAAATGGATCGCCAGATCTGTTCATACCATTTTACGGTCCACCGCCGCTGCTATCATCTCTGGCCCCTCTCGCTGCTATTGACTATTTTCATTGGTCGACCCCGCTAATTTACGCAGGCACGCCCCAAATCAGCTGCCGTCATGACCTCTTCCTTCTCCAAGAATAAGAGGTCACTAGCTGAAGACTTGGAGCCACTAAGACGACCTTCCGGCCTCATCGGGGACGACAGTCATAAGGCCGACGCCGACGGAAAGCTCGGCATGACAAGGTCCCGAATATACTCCTTCGGAGCGTCCACGCAGGGAGGTGGTGGTTGCGAAGATGACATGCTACGCGTCACCGCCATTGATTCCGCTCGTTGCAGTCATCTGCCTCGCCGCTGCTCATCAGCTGGCAGCGCTCCTCGTGATCTGCGTCCTGCGGTGCCCGGTAGACGAGAAACAGGGAAAGATTTGGTGCGCGACAAGGACGGGGGAGGCGGCTCTACCGCGGGGGGCCACGGCGGGGTCAAGGGCCGGCTTGGGAACGCCTCCTGCCGGGCCGGTGCGGACAGCGTCCATGAAGACTCTACCGACAGCTCGGAACATCTTGGCGTTGTTGATATCTCCAAGGTGAGAACGAAGCACCGCGGAAAGTAAGGCCTCCAGGAAAAGGACTCAGGGCGGAAAACTCTGGCAAGTCTCAGAGGAGAGAGCGCAGGGTTTCTGCACGCACAACTGATCCCCGTAGTTGCGGTGTTTCGCATTAGCACAGCGCCTTCTTGTGGTCGCTGATGATTGGATGGCGTTTGTCCCCGTAGTGCTTTTGCTCCACGTCGGGTGACGTTTCGTAAGCCGTGCGAAGAGTATTGTCGGAGAGTTGTTCATCAATATATGCAAGTCTTGCTCTCTAAGTCCGTCGCGTTCCTTACGGCTTGCACAATGTTCGAGGAGTGTGGGTGGTTTCCACTCCACCAACTTCCAGTTCTGCCCCAAAATCATTGACAGGGAGATGATCTGACCTGGCTGTTGATGTTATTGTTGCCATGGTTCTCTCGCTAGCTCACGACAGTCTTGAGCCACGCAGAGGTCAGCGGATATATCCGTGCGAGCGGTGGAAAGCATTCAAGCTTCACAAGTGGCAGCAAGCTTAACGGCGGCGGCGGCGGCGGCAGCGGCGCATCTATTTCAGGGATTCGCGGTACCCCTCTCCTGGCTGACGGCATAGCCAACAAAGGCACCAGTCCGACCGCACTCTTGGATAGCGGGGGGGGCAGCGGCGACGACGAGGAAGCACCAACGGTGCCCGAGACTAGCAGCTGGAGCGGCAGCAGCAGCGCTGCCGAGTCAGACAGCGGCAGCAAGGACGACGATACGGAGCAGAGGGAGAGCGCCGACAGGAGCGGGAGTGACACGAGGACGGAGACGCCCGGCCGGAGCGACCAGGGAAGGGAAGTAGGCACCAAGACGATTCCGGGGACGGGGGAGACGGAGGGTGTGATGCCTGCCGGTAGCACACCGCCCCAGCTCGACTGCTTACGAGGAAGGTGTGGTACGCAGGGCAGTAGGGATAGGAAGTCACTTCGCTGCAAAATGATTATCAGTGGCCACAAAGAACCTTTTTTGGGCGGGCCAGTCAAGTGAGCACCTCGATCAATTCCACTGCTGTACTGCGTACAATGGGTTGCATGTTTCGCATCACTGCTATTGCCTGACAGCCACTGTGCCTCCCTGCTCGATTGCGTCGAGCCAGAGCAAGACAAAGCAACGTTTCACTCACGAAAAGAAACAGTCGACAGGGTGGGGTGAGGCTGACAACAAATCACGATCACCAGTGGGACAATGATATGGTGGTTAGCAGCGAACGATTTCCACCCTTCGTATCTCCCTCGCAACCCTCTTTCTCGCCGCCCCCTTTCTGACCAGGTACGCTCGCGCGGACCGCAAGAGCAAGAGTGCGTACGCCATCAAGAAGGCAACCGCCGATACCGCCGCTGGCGCCGCCGGCGCCTCCACGACGGCCCCGCAAACGCCGCACGCGTTGACTTCCGCCACACGTGGTAACAAACGTAGCCTTTTCGACCGAAGCGGGGCACGAGATCGAGGAGGAAGGGGAGGAGGAACGGAAGGAGGAAGGGGAGCGCGGCGTCCTGCGTCGTGGCGGGACAGGCTTGCCGCCGTGGAGCGGCGGCGGGCGGTGCTGGACGATTTGAGGAGGGCGGAAGCGACCCGGCTGGTCGAAGCTCGGGCGAAGGCCGAGGTATTGCGTAGTCCTGGGGTTGCGGCGAAATCAGGCGAGGGACATCCCTGCAGTTCACTTCTGGATGAAGATGAACGCATTGCATGCTCGTTTGGCACAGTTTAACGATTGCGGCGGGAGGGAGTGAATTTCTTGGCATTGGCAAAAGAGTGGAGCAGGAGGAGCAGGAGAGACGGGCTGAAACAACCGGAGACAGCAGCAGAGAGAGAGAGAGAGAGAGAGAGAGAGAGAGAGAGAGAGAGAGAGAGAGAGAGAGA
>CACKRE030002630.1:230832-244837 GCA_902602495.3 Ectocarpus sp. CCAP 1310/34 | reverse complement strand
GAGAGAGAGAGAGAGAGAGAGAGAGAGAGAGAGAGAGAGAGACGTCTCATTCAAGCGATCGATGGTAGTTGGTAGTTATACACGCGAGTATCTCTCGCGCCGGCTGCTGCTACGTTTGTCAACAGGTTTGAGCGTTCCATAGCCTTTCGTTGCTCAAACGGATCTGGTACTGTGGACTACTGCAGCGCGGTCAAACTTAACCGCTCGCGCAGAAATCAGGGTGCCATGTGAACCTCCCCTCCGAAATCTACTCGTTGGCGTCGAGTGTGTACGACAGCATCTATTGGGGTAACGTTGATGTTACATGATTCTTTACGGAAAACACAGATGATACATATGCAAGCTCGCGATGCGTACACAGCTTCGAAACGGTAGGCAATGGGAAACGTCGACAGGGACCGGGGAGAGTCTCCTCCAACTGAAACGTGGTGGTACGCTCCACAAGCTGAGAATTTTCCTCACACACAGACCCCCTCTGCCGCCCCCGCCGCCGTGAATCGTATCGTGCCCTTGATAAGGCGAGGGTCCCCAACAACTCATCGTTGGCTGCTTTGGTGTCCGTGCGAGGGGCGAGGCGCTTCACAACACTTGAAGGAGGTGCCGGCAACAACAGCAACGCCGCCAAAACGAACAACAACAACATGACTATCAACATCAGTAGCAACAAGAGCGCCCCCAACTCCGCGTCATACCGTGCCGTGCAGGCTGCTGTGACGGTCCAAAGAGCATTCCGCAGCACCCTTCAGGTACCGCACCGTCCCGACACCGTTCCACCGCATGCGTGTATCATTGACGTGCTGGAGACAGCTGTATCAGCGCTAGGAAAGACGATCCAATCACTCACTTGTGACGACGTATGTGGCTTTCACAAGCCCAGCATTGTTTCGGCCACCCACAAGGAAAACGTTTGACACTAGGAGCGCCCCCTATCAAACAATCCAACCGACCCCTATCCCACCTGATGCTGCCCAACCAACCGTCCAAGTATGAGGTATGGCTGGGAGATCAGAGCGACCGAGACTACTTGGGCCAAGTGACGTTCAGAGAAGGCGACGGCAAGCGAGATGAAGCAGAACCATCACATCACCAAAGGTACTTTGCTGCCCTGGCTACGATAGCATCTTGAACGTGATACGCATCTGCTGTTGACAGAGGCAGATGATGTTTCCCAGCGGAACACGTTGCGGCGAGCTCCTTGATTGGCATGTGGACATTCCACACAAGGTTTGGGGGTGCCAAGAGCATACAAGCGTACTTCATATCTTGAAGTACTCACATGACAGTATCAACACACAAAACACTCCCTGACTGTAGTGCTGCCGCTTCTTATAGCGTAGAATTCATGACAACAGCTTGAACATACACAAAGAGCGAGTGGGGACGGAGACAATGGCCCGACAAGGGTAAGAAACCAGCTCTACCTGACAGTACCCCTAGGCCGAGCGCACGAAAGGCGACAGCACCCCCACCGGCGAGGCCTCCACCTGCCAGCCCCTGTCCTCCAACGAACAGCGCCATTGCAACCTCCCAACCAACATGCCTCCCTCGATTCAGAAACATCAACGTAATTGTTCCCGCTAGACGTGCATGGATTGTTGCACGTGCGTAGTTATCCCCTGCCGATGACTTGTGCTTTCATTCAGGGCAGTCTCCTCGCACTGCTCCTCCACAACACATCATGCCCGAACCCCTTGCCCCCACCCCCTTCAACACCCCCAGCTCGGCGCTGAAAAGATCACCGTCCTCAGCCGGCGGCGCCGACTCGATCATCTCCCGCTTGAACACCGTGAGGAGCGACGAGTGGGCCGCCCACAGGGCCAAGAAGCTTTACGACAGGCACGTGACGATCCGACTGAAGCGAATGGTCCGCGGATTCATCTGCTGCACGCAGGTAGTGGCTTTGGAAGAGAGGCGACACCAAAGCTTTAGACTGCCGTCGTCGGCTATCCATATACCGCCGTTTGTCATTTCGTGCCACCAACCCCTGTTCAGTGACTGTAAACCCGACGTGCCCCATCTCCGCTACTTTTGGTGAATGAGGGAATCGATATCCAACACAACTGTAGTTCCAACAGCAAGCCACGAATGGTGATGCCCAGTAACCCCCCCCCCCCGCCCCCCCACGGTTCCCCTAGGCACGTTTCCTGCTGCTGCAGCTGCTATGGGACAGGACGGAGGGCAACATCCTTGGCGAGCGTCGCAGCAAGCGCGCCGCCGTGGAGTCTCGCGCCGCATCTACCGTCCAGCAGCTCTCCCACATCCGAAAAATCGCGGTCGGGTTGATCAAGGTTCAGTAGCTCTTTGTACGCCAGCAAGAAATGGTTGGTCGGATCACTTTTCTAAGTTCGTTCTGTCGATAGCTTAAGGTCTGCCGTTTCTTTCTCGTGGGGACAATCTGTCTAGCCAGGGTGTGATTCGGGTGAAAATTAGGAGAAAACAACATGGACGTGACCGATTGGTTGGGCAAGGTTGTGGCATGCAGCTGGCTCTTCTCGTTACTCTCCCCGACCCATCCCATCTTCAGAGAAATCGATCCAGTCGTGGTTTCCCTGCGATTTGTACGAGACCTGTCTCGCATAAAAACGCGTAGGTCGGCTTTGCCTCGTTTTTTCAACTCTCGACTACGAGTACCCCTAGAATGTAATCACACCCTCGAGGTACCACAAACGTCCGGTCATCCGGTGAAATACTGTGCAACACGGTCGAACAACAACAAAAACGACAGATTCAGAACAGCGCGGAGGCGTTCAAGCTAGAGCAACAAGCTAGGCAGGCGAAACGGAACCCTAAGAAAATGGCGAAACCCAGCGGGGACAAGCACGGCGGCAGGCATCAGGGTGGTGGCGGGGTGCGCATCTTTGATACCGCCATCCAGGCTCGTTCTGAGAAGGCGGAGTGCGAGGCCATTCTCAGGGTGAGTATGCCAACAACGAGTACACAATCACGTTGTTCGAACAGAAGTGTAGTCCTGCTGATTTCTCTTTACCGCGGACACGACCGAGGCCAAGGTAGATGCGATTCATGGTTGGGATGGTATGTGTGCTACAACCAACAGGAGGGAGAAACACGCCGAAGCCGCCACCTGGGTCCCCCCATTTCGTTTTTTTTTCTCTCTCCTCTCCTTGTGCACCTTCCTATGTCACAGATCAGAAAACCGTCAGATGATGCGAATAAGAAACTTCGCTTGTGACCGATTGCTTTATTGTTACTGAGAGACGCTAAAAGTGTTCAGGCCCTTCCCGAGGCCTGGGCCCAAAAACAATTGTGACGAGCATTGATTCTCCCAGCTTTCCATCGGTTCTGTGAAGCTAGGCAATCAACACTACACGGCAAGCACAACAGCTACCGTGCTTCATACAGGTCGAGTGCGGGGAGAGCATCGCTCACGGGACTACTCGCACTGTTCCTCAGGGACTTGGCCGTTTGTTCCGTTTTAGATATCAGCCACAAGGCGCAGGCGTCAGCTGTCTGTCCAGCCAACAGAATTTCCTCCCTAGCCGGAAACTGCGGCGATGGAGAAGAAACATAATGCCTGCTTTGGCACTCAGTAGGTGCAAACGCCGTGCGCTGCTATATCTTCGTTCGAATTTCTGTGGTTGGAAAGCAAACAACACGCAGATCTTAGAAACAAACATACGATTGACACAAAAAAGAACATACACCCTGCTGGGTGTCGCCTGAAATTCTTCGCCTTGGAAATATGCAAACTGCAACCTAGAACCCACCAAGCAAAATGACGGATTGAGCATGTGAGCAAAAAAACATACAATTTCAATTAAATGACGCTTCTGTTTGATGCGTTCGAAGGAGCACGGGCGGCGGGGGCGGCGATTGGTGGACATAAACGTGAGAGACAGGTTCTTGCGCGACCTCCTTTACTCTCACCGCAGGCAGCACATCATCCGAGATCAACGCGAGTACCTCATGGTAAGCGTGAACTGAGGGATGTGGCCGTGCACCGGTTGCTCCGCCCTGCAAACAGTTCGGCCATGAGCCTTCTAGCGGGAATGAGAGCGTGGTGAGACCCAGACGGATTTGTCATAGACTTTACCATATGGCTCACTGGTGTGCACATGCCCCCCCTCGCAACGCAATTCTCATCGAAAGAGAGGAAGGGATGCTCTTAGGGGGCGTGGGGGCCGGGGAAATACGAGGAAAGGATGGGCTTCGGCTTCCGAAACTGAGACGATGAGAGAACCTTCAGAATCCACGAACGACCACGTCAACGTGCATGCGCCACATGTGGGGTTGTATCAAAGCTTTATTTGTTCGCAGTCGTCATTGTAGAGGTACTGACGTTTGTCAATCGAGGCGAGCCTGGGGCTGAGAAGAGTTGGGTTTTGCTCGAGGAAAGCTGCATATTGTCTTGCATCCAAGAAGTGCGGCGTATCTATGTCAAGCAACTTCGTTTGTTTGCACAGTAATTATTTTGCGTTATTCATGTCCGTGTGCCGCAGAACCCTTATCGATCTCCCTCGTTCACTACCTCCCCTATTTGCTTGGTTCAACCGCACTCTCTCCTTCTTCGACATCAAAGCAACATAGCAATCGCTTCCCCCAAGACGTGGTTGGCTCCCTGTGAGATCTAGTTTCACCATTTGTACACTTTGTATTACCTCGTGCTATTCACCGCCCTTCTCCACCTCTCCGTTTTGCGAAGTAGCCACATATTATTGTTGCTTTTCTCTTATAACGTGTTTCTTTTCACCAGGAAACGTCTCACCCGCCGTTGGTGGACAGCCGGGACGTCAAGCGAATGCTCGAGTGTCCGGCGGAGGAGATGCATTTGTTCAGCGACCCCAAGAACTACCGCACCAGGCCGCGGTACACCCGCCTAGCACTTCCTTTCCGAGAAATCAGAGGGATTATCCAGGTCAGCGTGCTTGCGGCCTTCCTGTGTCGCTCTGTTCCCATGCCACAGGTGCTGACAGCACATTCGTGGTAGAAAATTGCAAACCTTGAACAGACCCGCTTCGGGTACGAATTAGGATTCCCGATGCCCACACACCCACACAATCGAAGCGTTCCAACCATGGATCATGCTACTCGGAGACGTAGGAGAACCTTCGACGTTGCGGAGAATCTGGCATAGTGTACGTTTATAGTCGGGTATTGCGGTGGGCACTCCTTTTTTCACGGACGACGGTAAAAGCCGGTGCAACGGTCGGTAGCTATTGCAAGCTGGCTCCAAGACACTCTGCAGCCATTCCTTTGCTTGTTTTTTTTTCCGGGATACCTTGACTTCACCGCGACGGATTTCAGCGCTCATTGGCAAGTGTCTCGAACCTCCTCGATTACAGAACGCGCCACCACTTGAGAACCGCTTATTTAGCTTGAGGCTCGACGCTTATTGGGTACCTCCAACCGACCACATGTTCCTATTTTCCAAGTTCTTATTTGGAGTAGGCATCCACCTACGGTAAACGGGGTTTTTGTTCCTTGTTTCTACACCGATTCCCTATGCAGGGGACACAAACAGGCCCTTCTGGGTGGATTTCATCGCGAGACACTACTGCTGTACAAAAGAGTACAATGTAGCCGTAAAATCGCTCCCTAGATGGCAGTGCCGCATGTACGGGATGGGAGAGGAGATGTTGCCGAGAAAAGCTTAGGAAGCGAAGTGGGCAAACAAGAAGAATTGGTGTACCAAGTGAGTTAATGTTGCAGATGACGCATGGAAAGGGGTCGAAATCGACGAAGGTGATAGACTGGACAGGGGAGGTCTAGAGGGGTTCACGGAGAAGATATCGGTTGTTGCTTTTGCCGAGAGAGAAGGACATAATCTAACCGAAGAAACCAAGGATACGGAGGGTCTCGATGAGTACCTACATGGATGGACCAAAGGATACAGAGACAAAGCTGAAGGTCAAGCCTAGGACTGGGGATATTGGCCTTTGAGTAGGAATGTAGACGATGATTAAGGAAAGTAGACGATGAAGACGACAAATCATGATGTGATTGCGGCTCCGAGAGCGAAGACCATGTTCATGTACTTGCGGGATGTCCGTGGTACAAGAAGGAGAGGGAAATGTACGTCACTGAGCTAGCTGGGAGAAAGCGTAGAAGGAAAAGGTGCAGAGAGATGTTTGACGAATGTATTAGCCAGGAGAAGACGGTAGCTGTACTCGGACATAAGAAATGGGTTGAAAAGGCGGAAAGTGATACCGATGGGAAAACATTTTTGAGCCACCTTTTGGCAAAGAAGGAAGGAACGATTGGCCATCGATGATCGGTCCTGTGGGAACAATGATCCGTCCTGTCGAGGACGCGTGGTCAACGGTCTAACCACTAAGGCTTCCCAAACATGAGAGAGACCCCCTTCGGATCCAACTCCTACGATCGGGAAGAGGCCAAAGGAGGTGCAAACGGCAAGTGGACCGTATGTTGAACGATGTGGGAGAGGAGAGGTTGCCGAGAGAAGCCTGGGAGGCGAAGTGGACAAGCAAGAAAAATGGAGGTTTCATCCCACGGAGTTTGTAGATGGCGTAGGAAGAGTTCAATAGCGATTAGGTTGATACATTGGAAGGTCTAGAGGGGTTCGAGAACAAGAAATCTGCATCTTTCGCCGAGAAAGAACACAACATAGCAAAAGGATCCAAGGATAAGGAGGGTCAAAATGTGCACGGATGTTGGAAGAAGGTATAGGTACCTACATGGACCAATGGATTCAGGGAGAACGTCGAAGGTCAAATTTAGTACTGGGGAAAACGGCCTTTGAGAACGTTTACGAAGATTCAGGAAGGGAGACGATGAACACGAATCCAAATGTGAACGCGGCTCCTAGTGCGAAGACCGGGTTCACGTCGTTGCCAAACGTCCGTGCCGTGTTGGGTGACAAGGACAGGGAAGTGTACATGACTGAGTTGGACACGTAGATAGAAAGCTATTGGGAGGTGTTTGAGGCATGGATTGCCAGGAAAAGGCGGTAGCTGTACTGGGGCAAAAGAAATGGGTTGACAAGGCGGAAAGATATATGGATAGGGCAGATCGGCTAGGGAGAACATTTATTAACCTTTTTTTTTGACAAAGTACTTCGAAGTGGCAAGGAACGATTGCCATCCGTGATCGGTCCTATTGGAACATTGATGCATCCTCTCGAGGACGTTGGTCAATGGTCTAACCGCTGAGGCATTCGAAACATGAGCCCTCCCCCTCCGCGCGTACAAACATCTTATCACGAGGGCCTCTCGCCCCCCCGGCTCTAATCTGAAACCAACTTGTGCTGTTTGGGTCGCCCCCAGCCTCCTGAGCTCTTATCTTGCAGCCGCCGCGTTTTGGGGCTCCGTTCTTATCTGTATGCGCATTGGTACACCATAAGGGCGGGTTCTTGATCTTAATACAACGTCGGAACTGAGCATATGTTCTTATGGCCAAGTTCTTAGATTTTGGATTGTTTGAGGCTCAAGTTGTTATCTTACGTGGTGGCGCGTTATGTATTCGTCAGACTCTATAGCGGTCCGCATGGGCTCTCTGGGGCAGTTAGTTTCGGTCGTACAGTGTGAGCCTTTTCCCTCTTTCGGTGTGTTGGCAGTAGTCGATTTCAAACGTATCCTCTGTTCTGGAGAGAGTGAGGGGGGTGGGTCAGAAGCCGGATCCATTCATCTCAATGAAACACCTCCACGAAATCGTGTTTTATCACAGGATACCATCGCCAGCAACGTGAGGTCGGAGTATCGAGACAAGCTCAAGGAGGCGCTCGGCACAACGGACGCAAGGGAAAGCGAGGTCCACCAGCAGGAACCTTATTCGTCGCCGGCCGGTGCTCTCGCCGAGGATACTTACACCGGGTGGGTGCACAAAGCCGCCACTGCTGCGGCCGCACAACAACCGCGGCAGCAGCAGCAAGCGCCGACGGCGGAGCAGGCGCACAAGAACAGCAACAAGACGCGAGCGTCGGTGAATTTCGACACCGGGGCAGCCGCAACCACCACGCCACCGTATCAACAGCACGCCGCCGTTGGAGTGCTGGCACCGCAGACGGCGACAGCGGTGGCCGCGGCAGCATCACGCTCCGCCGTCGACGGAAGGGTGTGGCGAAGTGGTCGAGACGGGGCTGCGATGGCGGTGCCGATGGTGGCAGCAAAAGCCACGGCAGCGTGACGATACAACATACAATGGCAGCGCTGCATCAATCTGCTACTTTTGTTCGCCATCCCCCTGTACTCTGACAAGGCGTGTGACCAGAAACAGAGTATTTCTACGTGATATGAAGATACCACACAAAGAAAAAGGAAATTGCACATTTAGAGAACCATGGTATGTGTGCGTGCGGTATCCCGCCGCCCATCCCTGCTTTAGCAGTACGGCAGTAGACTGCATACGCACGAAAGAGGGAGTGTCCCACAGAGCAGCTCCTACAGCAAGGAGAGGCCCGTGAATCATCGAGGTGCCCCCTACCAAACGGAAATCTTACCAATCGGCGTGCCACCAAATCCTTTAGCACATGTATCCGAAACAAACGTTCGCAGACCCACGAACACCCTCCCTGGTTCTTCACGCAAGTGATTGACCATCAACGGGACAAGAACGCCCCAGGATACATCAAAAATACCAATGTGGTAATATATGGAGGGGAAACCCGGCGTCCGGGCAAAACCCCTCGAAAACAAACCTACCACCGTACAAACCGTCGCTAACACAGCGGATCACAACGGCCGCACTTATTGGAAACGCCAAGGCGCAGACAAGAACGCGAGGAACTACGTTCCCCCAGACGATGGTCCCCCGACGCCCCCTACTCCTGCCATAGGTACACAGACCGCGACAGTAATGCGTCTTCCCCCGCATCGTAAACATTACCTCTCCCAAGCGCTGAAAGTGCTACAGGTACTCCGGCAAATTCATCAACTTGCGCCGGTGGTACTGCAGACTGCTCCGTTGTCGGAACGAACTTGACCGAAATATTTCCCGATCTAAACAATCCGCGGATGAAGTGGAACCTCACGTCGATGTCTCTCGTGCGACCTGAGCTGAGGGGGTTCTGCACCAACGCCATGGCCCCCTGATTGTCCTCAAGGACCTGGATGCTGCTACCACTGGTCTCTCGAGCAACAAACGAAAGCACAGCACGCACAAACAACGCCTCCTTGACGCCCTCCCCGGCAGCAATGTATTCGGCTTCCGTGGAAGACAAAGTCACGATGCTCTGTGTCTTGCTACCATGGCTGACTACGGTACCTGCAACCGTCGTCGCCAACCCTGACACCGAACGCCTATCCCCCGTGTCGGCGTAGCTGGCGTCTACGTACACGGCCAGCCCTAACCCCGATCCCCGCTGGTAGGTGATACCGAGGTCCCTCGTCTCCTTCAAGTAGCCGAGGATGTTCTGGATGGCATCCCAGTGCCTCTTCGGCTTTGGCGTGGCGCGCTACCGCACGCACGGCGAACGACACGTCTGGACGCGAGAACGTCGACACCCACATCATGCTGCCGATGGCCTCCCTAACCGGCCACTCCCCTCCCTCCTCGTCATCTCGCTTCGGTCCTAGGGCAGCACCAGGGGTAGCGGGGGTGTGGGAGATCGATTGCACATAAAAGCGTTTCACCATGCTGTCAATGTACGCGGTTTGTGAGATTCTAAGAGTCCCAGCCTCGACATCTCTCTCAATGGCACACTCGCCAAACCATTCGCAACCTCCAATGTTTTTGGTGGGAAAATTCTTGTTGAGAGAAGCAAGCAACTCCTTGCAATCCTCGTCAGACCCAGTCACCATATTGCCATCCACGTAGATCACGATCATCATCACCACGACTTCGTATACCATTCTACGGAAAGCACAAGGGTCCGCCTTGCACTGCTCGAACCCGTTCTCGACTAGTGTATCAGCAGCGTGTATCCCCACTGCCTACCGCTTTGCTTTAAGCCGTTAATTGCACGCTCAGCCTTGACGACTTTGTGGGATTTCTCCCCGCACCCAGCGGGGAGTCTCAGGTAAAGTTCCTCGTCTAGCGTGGCGTGTGTGTACGCCTGCTTCACGTCCCAGTGATTGACGTTCAAGCCCTTCCGCAAGCATCAGTTTAATGGATGCGGATGATAAGCAAGGGGCGAATGGACATATTCCACACGTTCGGGACTTGCGAGAACCCCCATGCAACCAGACGCGCTTTGATCTTTTCTATCTCCTCTTCCTTGTTGGCCTTCCAACAAAATCACCACTTCGAGCTCACAGGCCTGCGTCCCACTGGCGCGCCGTCTACGAATGAAAACGCCCCCGTGCCCAAATGCCCATCAAACTCTCTCCTCATGGCCTGTTCCCATCCCTCTCTGTACTCAGACTTGACAACGTGGGTTACGGTCATGGGGGGGGGTTCTACGTCACTCGGACGCGTGCCTATGGGGGAGGCACTTAGCTCGTGGAACGCCAGGGCTGTGTTGAAGGCGTCTGGCGAGTTGAGCATGAGGTCCACCGCACTCAACAGGAAGTCCTCCGCCTCTTGGGGTACTCGACGGGGTACGTGTGCAACCCGTTTCAACAACAGGTCCGTCGCGCGAGCTAAGGGTTACCGTTACGTCGCCGTTCCCGACAATAGGGAACGTTTCTCCGGCGGCGACGCGCACACGTCGATCACACTCTTCGTAACGAACGAACTCCTCAGAGTTCGCGAACATGTGGGTGGTAGCGCCAGTATCGGCAACATACTCCCCCGCCTAGCCTGCTCTACACTCCCTCGACAAACGACTCTGTGACACTCGCCTGAGATGCCACCGACCACCAGCGCCTCTTCTGCCACGTCCAGTGCTGTAGCGTCCCCAGACGCCCCCCCCCGGCACTTCCACCACGAGCACCGCCTCCTCGGTCGGGCACTTGCTCTTGTCGTGTCCGTAGCCCTCGCATTGCTCACATCGCACGGGCTTGCTCTCGGTACAGTCGGCCACCTGGTGACCCTTCTTGCCGCACCGGAAGCAGCGACCGCGCATGCTACCCGCGCCGTGGTCACCGCCTCCGCCACCGCCACCAGCCTTGGCGCCACCCTCTCTCCCTTTCTGGTTGCCGCCGCCGCCCTCGCCGCCGCCACCCTGACGGCGGCCGCTTTTGCCGCGGCCCGGCGCTCCCCTCCCGCCGCTACCGTCGCTCGCGAGGAGAGCATGCTCCGCCCTCCGCTGGCCCTTCGAGGCCTTCTTCCCCTCCGGGAGGCTCGCGTGCACCGTGCTCACGATCCTGACGATCTCGGTTATATCCAGCGCCGTTGCTGTCTCCAGCAAGAACTTCGCTTCTTGGTACTCGGGTGGGAGGGAACCAACGAAGTGGGCGAGTACGAATGGTTGTTCAGCATTGAGCCCCTTTTCGCGCAAGCGGGCGAACAACAGCTCGAGTGAGTGGAGGTGCTCGATGGGGTTGCTGGTGCTGTGTGTGGGGAATGCAAAGTCGAACATTTGCTTCATGAGGGCTTGTTTCGAGCCCTGCGATTCGGGATCGTAGACCTTGTCCAATTCCGTGACGACCTCTTTCGCTGACATTCAATTACTGATTATTGCTTTGTCGGCCTCTTTCGCCACAGCGGTTGTGATAAAATGGAACACATGGAGCCCCCGTTGGACTTCGTCCCTCGCGTGCCCCCTACGGAGCAGTTCAGAAGTCGGCAAGTTTCGGTCGCCCAAGGGAATATGACTCTCTGCATCTCCTATAAACTGCCCGTCCAAGTCGATGGTCTTCGCAGCCTGGATGAAAGATTCCGCCACGAGTCATGTCCGTGGCTACGGCTTGTTCCGTCTAGAGGTAGGGCATTGACCGTCACTCTTTTCTGGTGGCTGCACTCTTTTCTGTGGCTACTGCTGTAGCCATCGAGGTATTCTCTAGTGCCTGGAATCATGGGTATCTCACCTGGGGGTTTAACCCCCTCGCTTCCCCGTTGTTCGGTCTTATGCCCGGGCCCACTCCGGCTGGTTTCACAGGATTCGCTCCCGCTCCGCTGGCCCAGCCGCCTTCCAGCAGCTGACGTGGTGCTTGTCCACTATCTCTCGCTTGCTGGAGAAATCCCCCGCCTCCGCCGAGCGGCTGCGTGGGTTGATCTTGGCCTCCGGGGCGGCAACCCAGCCGCCCCTACTGGCTGTATCCGCCACGACGCTGCGAGGCTCCTTCTTCTTCATCGCCTCCTCCATCAGGGCCGCCAATCGCGAAACCTGCAGTTGCAAACTTGCAATCTCCGTATCGCGGTCCCCCTACACCGCCGTGCGAGCCTGTTCTTCGCTGCCGGGGGTGGGCCCCACGTCTCCTGCAGGGGCAAACTCTAGAGTGTTTGCGGCCTACGCCACGTATGTCGAGTGGTCATTGGTGTAGACTATAAACTTCACGAGAGGTAGACGACCGTCTTTCACACGGACGAAAGCGGGAGTGCCCCACAGAGCAGCTACTACAGCAAGGAGGGCCCCCATGAATCATTGAGGTGCCCCCTACCAAACGGCAATCTTACCAATCTACGTGACACCAAATCATTCAGCACATGTATCCGAAACCAACGTTCGCAGACCCACGAACAATATGTAGACCCTTCTCGTTGGGTTTCCGAGTGTATCGAGGTGCGTATGTAGACTACATGATGTCAGTACATGGGCATCTACGCGTTTGTATGATGTGGGCTACGCGGCGACGAGAGAGAGGAAACAACGTTGTGCACCTCGCTGCGAAAGTGTCGCTCCACGGAGAGGTTCGAAACAGAATGGGGGACACCCAACTGTTGCTAGCCCAGCTATTGAAAGGCAGACTACGCATCGTACCACGAAACCAACGGGATTGCTCCTACATTGAAGTAACACAGAGGATTACGCCGCTTGTCCCACCATTCCTTCCTTCTCCTCTTCTCGAGAGAAGCTTGGGACTCCTGGCATCAACGCTTCGTCCAAATGCATCGCACACAGAGGAACAGACCTGCTGGGGACAAGCCGTGGTCAACTTGGCAAAGGCCTTGCCCATTTTGGAGCAGCTTTGAGAAGACTTGTGGTTCGGGTCGATGCTTCTTCGATTTCTTCAAGCGAAGCTCCTAAAAAGTTGTTGTTGTTGTTGTTGTTGTTGTTGTCGTCTTCACATTACAAACCGTTCCGATCTCCCTCTACCTAATACCTTCGTATGTCCGTACTGATCCAACACTCGACGCGGTCGATTTCCGTGGTCGCAAGCTAACTTACCCTAAAAAGGTACACTCAAATTAAATGGCCCCGAGGGGTCCGCATGTCAAGAAATCAACGACAGATATTCTGGAGTCCTCCACTCCCTCTGCGCGCTATGCGAGGTATAACAACTGAGACTAGGAGTCACCATCACGGGCCGGAGAGAAAGAGGTACACCCCCTTGGTTCAATCTTGGTACTTCACAACGCAAGCAGAGACAAGGCCATCTGGCACAGAAAAAGAGACAAAAAACAGAGAGAAAGAGAAGAAAATAAAAGGAAACAGTAAGGAAAGAGAAAATAGAATGAAAAAGAGCGAGGACAAACAGGAACCAGGCCGAAAATAACAAGAAATAAGAGACAGAAAAAGGCACACGGTGGATAGACCACTAACGAACAAGCAAACACGCAAACATGGCCACCAACCAGCGGTACATTGTTATGGTACGTCATCACTAGTGGGAGGTTGGTGCAATGGTGCAGCGTTGGGGGATTTACTCATAGTCGTGCAGCGTTGGGGGGGGGGAATCGGCTAAAAGGAATACAATCCGGCACGTATCGCGCCACTCGGTCCGTCTCTTCTCGTTTGCTTTCTTCCCTCGCCTTCTCGTCCGTCTCCTGCCCCCCTCCCGCCCCATTGGTTGTTGGCTTGTGGTTTCGTTCGAGCGCCCGTTGTCGGTTGGCCTCTTCTGCCTTCTCGTGCCAGGAGGTCACGAATCTCTCAGCTCCCTGCAGCACCGCCGCATGCCAAGGTACTCCCCCCTCCACCTTCGCGGCTTCCGTCCGCTGTAACTTCGGTGCCGTGCCTTTCGGTACCGGGATTTCGAGACAACATGGATCGGTTTTCGGAGATCCGTGGTCGGCCCCGAATGCTTTCAGGTCGTCGAGCACACACTTCGGC
>CACKRE030002630.1:205824-222780 GCA_902602495.3 Ectocarpus sp. CCAP 1310/34 | reverse complement strand
GGAACGGACGACGAATGAATATGTATTCTGCTTTCGATTTCCCTCGAAGATCGGCGAGGCAGATTTTGGTTTTGGTGTTCTGCGAGAGTTGTCGAAGCCTTTGTCAAAGCGCCTGTCCAGATCGAATGGGATAGTTTCGGGGGGTGGGATGAACAAAGCTCTTGTCGATACTGCTGTAGATTTTCGGTTTTTCCTCGCTCTAGGTCCCAATGGACGAGCGCAAGGTCGTTGCAGAACGGATAAGTTCGCACTGGATATGGATATATGTGATTGAGTCGTTCAAGTACAAGTACATATGTTTATCTGAAGATGCATCGCCGTCTCGCTTGCAGTTGGTGGGAGGCCACATTCTAGGTTGCATCTGTCTAATCTAACTGGTCTATCTACTGTTGTGGACTACACTTTATGTACATGTGGACATTCTTTGTTTGTATATCCTCGGGTTATTGGTGTCGATAGGTTCGGGTCAATGCTGCGTTTTTTCCAGAGAGCTCAGTGTTTCGTGCTTCTTCTCGAACCTGTGTCCATGTAGCTGCATATTGGACAGCTCGGTTGGCCCTATTGCGAACTGCGTATTAGCCGTCGAGGTAGCTGTGACTTGTGCTACAGAACAGGCTTATTGAAAGAAACGGCAAAACCGGGTCGTCAGTTTCAAATTTCGTCGCCACTGTCGAGCATAGGTTGTTATAGTCTAGAGAGTTTAGCGTGAAAAATTGACCCTTTGTTCCCTAACGAAATATTTCTCGACTTGCGGGCCCGTGTTCTGCATGGTATTCGGAGGTAGCCATGTGATGGTGGTGCGTTACGATGTTCATCTGGCGCTATGTATCAGAAGTTATGTTTTGACATCACAGAAAAGATTCAGGTCTCGTTCCGATTCAAGTTCCCTCCTCCTATTCAGTGTTGTACTTGGGGCCTGGTTTGTGTTGGGTCCCGGCTGTGGAATACATACAAGGCGATAGGAGTAGAGCATCATCAAGGCAAAATCAAAGGAAAGCAGCTACAACCTGCACCCGCCCGTGGTCGGGATGGTTCCACACAGCCCCAAGGTGATCAGTGAAGTCAGATCACATTACTACCCTCGAGGGACGGACAATTGATTTGAACCTTTTCGAAGACATGGGGCATCGCAAATAAGTAGATTCGTCCAGATCCAAAGAAAGATGCCATTGATATGCATTATGTATGTGATGCGCTGAATCTGGGCAGCAACTGATTGTGTTGTCCTCGAAACGCCTGTGGGGCGTGTGTATGTGACGTGTGCGAGGGGGATAATATCGCTACCCCGGCCGCTTGAGACGGGCTTTTGCTGCTAAACAGAAATCAACCCACCACGAAAACAAAGTACCGAAGGGCTTTCTATGACATCGTGCAACGACTAGACAACTTCTATAGTTGCACTGTTTTTGTCGGATCCGACTGATACTACACGTGCATGCAGCATACCGTGAGCCATCTGAAAGGAGGGAAGTCAGGAAAAATATTGGCGCCAATCACAACGCAGACAACTTTGTCTCGACGAAACAATCCACGACAGACCACAGCTGGCTGCCGTCCCTGGAAGGATTCTTTGTGTGGCATGCGTAGCTTCTTGCATTTTCGATCGCTGTCGCGGGGGGACGGTTGTCACCTGAAGAGCTCCGAGTGAAACGAAGGTCAGTCGCGGGCTGGCCCCGAACACGCAAATAATTCCGTCCTTGTACCCCGATACACAACACACCCCCCTCGCTGAATCCTTTTGGTACGAAACAGCGCTCGATTTTCACTCCTTTCTTTGTTTGCAACACCCGCGACAAAATCCAGCGCACTCATCACACCAGCACCAATCTGGAACACCCGTAAACGCAACATCCACCATACCAAAAAAGGCAAAGGTTCGGTGTTTACATGGGCTGACCCGTCCGTTCGGTCACTTGAGGTCGGCGTCAAACTCTAGCAACGCCAACATCGTTGAGGACGTCCACAAGGAACTAGTTACGCTGGACGACTGTGGCTCCAGCCCCCCGTTCTAAACGGTCCGGTGCGAGAGGTGTTCTCAACAGATGGTTCTGCTGCTCTCAACGCAAGTATACTCCTCTAGCTCGTTTGCCATCATTTACATCGGAGGAACGATGGAGGGTCTAAAAGTGGTGGCAGCGTGCGCGCCCTCTTCGCCTTACATCACCTTTGTTTCACGATCTACACTAGGCCAGGACACGAGCGCCCGTTGGGAAAAAAAACAACGGCCGGAAGCAAAGGACTCCACCCATGGGTACGAGCCCTCGCGGTTTTCATCCGGGATAAACTGTCAACATTTACCATTATTTGCTATCGGCAAGGCTCTTTCTGCAGGAAAGGCATCGTCATCCGAGATCTCCCGCCTTTTCTACGTGATGCACTCACAAACTCCGGGTTCCCGCGGCCGTGCTTGGGGCAATGGGTGGGATGTTCGTTGGGCGGTCCCCACCTTGATGGTTTTCTGCACCCCCCCTCTGCACATGCCCTCGCGTAGAAGATCGCGTCGTCGGGGAGATCTTCCCCGTGGAAAGTGCAGACCGTGGGTATACCGTCCGCCGGCGTATCCCACCGTGGGCGCTTGTAGCCGTCGTCTTGCGCGCAGTTCTTCATGCTATATTCCACCATTTGATCGGCAGCATGTTCCTCGCAGAACTCCGGCCTCTTGCTGTCTTCCATCCTGAAGAAGGTGTCGGAGTGCAACCGTCATGCATGCAGTGCCGAGTAACCACGTTCACCATGTCTTCCAACGCATGGCTTTTGCAGAACTTGCCCACCTTGCTGCCCTCACGATGAACACAGGTCGTGTGTTGCAGCCTTTGCAGGATCAGCAGCGCTTGCTAACGACGGTCACCATGTCTTCCGACGCATGCCTTGTGCAGAACTACCCGCCGTGCTGCTCTCTACGTTGAAGTAAGGTTTCCTAGCACAGCCGTCTTGTGAGTAGATACTCCGCGCGCGTCTTTTGCTGAAATCCACCATGCCGTCGGCCCTGTGCTCATTGCAGAATTCAGGAACTTTGCGGCCCTTCCAGTAGGAGGATTGGGGCATCTGTTCCCGTTCTCAACTTTGCATGGCAGAGAGAATGACGATATCCTTTCGCGTGTAGGGCGACCACGTGTGGACTTGAGAATGGCAGGAGGTTGTACCCCGGTAGCTTCTGGAGGCCGTGGCACACCTGCCAGTTGCAAAGCTGGGCACACCCGGCAAATGACACACGTTAGAGGGTAGTCGAGCGAGCTCTACAGAGCACGGACCGCGGAACGTTCTCTTTCTTCCGGGATGAGGCGACAAGAGAGTTCACAAACACCTATAGCAACGGATGTCGAGAACTTCACGCAAGCCAAATCAGGGGGTACGGTTGGTTGTTCGTGCAAGGTACCCCGCGTGTTCAACTGTGATAATTTCCGGGCGAGAGGGAGATAGGTAGGAACATAGCCGCCAAAAAAGACTCCTGCTTACTGTGAAGGTCGAGGAAGTTGATTATGGTAAACTAAGCGGTTTGGGGCAAGCATGATACTCCTGCTGCCGCGCATCCTCACCAGTGCCCACGATGCCAACTTCTTCCTGGTTGAAGGCAATACCTGAAAAAGTCGCATGCATACTGTTCACCAAAGAGCAGACTTTAAAAGTAGCCTTCGACAGAAAACTCGCTCGGGGCGTGCTTGTCACCCGAGCGTTTGTCCCGAAAATTGGTAGAAGACCCCTCACCCTAACACAGGGAGTTGCCAATAAAAGGGGGAAACACAAGGCGGAGATCCCACACACACAATTCAAGCCAGGAGAAGCAGAGGTAACACTCAGTTCACCGCCCAACACCGCTGGGAGGAGCAAGACAACACTCCCGGGGTAGCATACACACAGCTCGTGGCGGATACCTTTGTCATTGCTGTTGCTTGAGTGGGTGGGAAGGGATCACCAGGAAACCAAACATGTGACACGGGAAAAATGAGAAAATCGGTAATTTTTTTTCTCGCATGTTGTCAACTCTCGCCACCTCAGTTTCCGTGTCTTTTTATCGCCCCGCGGTCTGTATCAGGTGCTACACATGACGCAGCATTTACATAGCTCGAGGGGGATAGCTTTCCAATTGCTGCTGCTTCACTTTGTGCAGAGATATCATCGAGAAACCAAATCGGTGGCAAGGTTTTGCACATGTATGATACGTATGCGTAAGGTTCCCAGCAGCCTACCGTATATGACACAAGATAACACACCCCCTTGACCAATTTTCGAAGCTCGATTTCTCAATTGCAGGAACAGTCACAGCGCCGAAAAAGGCGGCGTTGAAACCGTCTCGTCGAGAGCTTTCCGAAAATTTACCGTTTCGTTAATGCATCCTTTTCGTCGTGGAGTAATCGAGCTTTGAAAATCGGTCCAGGGGGTGTGTTATCTTGTGTCATATACGGTATGCATGAGGTGTGGTTTGTCGGCCGATGACTCGGATCACCAAAACAAAAGACCGACTGCAAGAGTTGGTCATGATTTCTGCAAATCGTCGCTTGCGTCTGTCCCTTTAGTCCGAAAATCCGACAACAACACAACAATGCCGCAGTACGTGCTTTGTACAACGCACAGCATTACAGATCTGCAACATACTCTGGTATACAGTCATACCCCGCGGCTCATTTTCCCGCCCTCTCTATTAAGTACAGTCGACTCCGCTTTAAAGACACACCACGTTTCCCCCCCAAAAAGTGTCTTTAACGCGGGGAAGTGTCTTTAAAATTCCGGGGCCACTAACGCACCATCCCCGGGGCCAATGAAGACGAAACATATGTCAAAAGGTGCGCATTCGTAGCAGGAAGGCGACCACACGAAGAGTTGTTTGAAACCTACGACACAAGGTGATTTGAAGGTCGCAACCACTGCTGCTATTGTGCTGCAATACATATTTGCATACCATCGTTTGAATTTCCCCGTACTGTACCACCAAAACGCGTGCATGGGTCGCCCGCACGGACACTGATGAACCAGTGACACCAGTGCAGATTTGAACTGGCACGTCGGTTTGCCGCATGGCTTCAAGCCGGCAGCAGACGAACCGCTAGCAGATGGAATGAATCTTTCCATACACCCACACGCAGTGTGCGGCTGCAGCAGACCGCTGTTGATGATCCAGGATCTACAGGTGCTGCAGCCCATTTTCTGGGGGGGTCGAATCGTGGAAAACCCCCCCTAATCTTTCACATCTGCGGGGCACCATGTTTCTGAGACTTTTGTGTCCTTAAAGCGGGGAGTGTCTTTAAAAATGGTGTCTTTAAAGCGGGGACGACTGTACCTATATACGACGATGTGTTTTGTGATTAACACCACCTGGCATCCTTGATCCGTCGGTGTATAGGCTTCAACAGATTCAAGACATGAGCCGTATCCAGCAGGATTTGCAAAACCTTCAACATATTCCCTTCGACAAATATAGCCGTGGTGCTACATGTATCTCGAACGGGTAGTTTCAGTCAGGACATGTGCATTTCCATGTAAGGGGTCTCATCATCATTTCACCCAATCAACCCGAGGGTTCTGTGGATGTATCCGGTCTATCTCGTGGTCTGGATGACAACTCTGGGTGCACAGCTCCTGTTAGAACATGGTCTGAAGTGCCACAAAATTAGACGGGCGCCTCAAGCAAGTAATACCCTCCATCGGGAAGCTGGCTTTATCCTTTTGTCCCTAGGTTTTGAACGGGAGAAACGCCCGACGATAACACTTGAATAGAAGCCGTTTGCTGCTGCTGCACGCAACTTTACAGATCTTGGGAAGGGCCTTCACGCAAGGTGGCCTTATTGCCATAGAATCCCAATTCGACACGGCATGCACCATGCTAGAGATAAAAACAGACCATAGAGAACGAATTTGATCACATGCAAACTTTTCGATCGCCGCTGCAGTGATCGTAGTCGGCCTGAGAAATCGGCAAACGTCGACCTAGGTCAAGTCCAAACTCTGAGCCTACATCCCAAAATATCGTGAAAATCGAAGCTATGGGAGCACTCGACGGACCTAAACGAGGGGGCGTGACAAGCTGGGCGAACCAAACCCTGCAGGAAACGGGGTGTGCGCATCTTCATGTGCGCGCAACGCATCGAGGACGTCACGCTTGTTTCGGAACAGCGCTACAACGAGAAGGTGCAGCAGAACAATTGAAAATCCCTCGCAGATCCCGGATAGGACTTCTTCGAGATATGATTCCCGGGCTTGTAAATACCAGTGCCCAATTTCCTATTTTGGAGTTATATTATTGCGGGGGAGGGTATGTCAGCACAATTCCGTTTGGAAAGCAACGCACACCTACATTGTATGCATGTATTAGCATCTACATGCAACCATCTACTATGTGCAAGATACGGGTCGCGCTTTGATCGCGAGACTGATCCAGCATGGTTGAGATGCATGCATGTTCCGATGTTTTTTTTGCTTGTTTGTTTTTCTCCCATCATTGGACTCTGTCGTCTGCCCCTCTGGTCCCTATCCTCCACTTCTACTAGCTAGACGACCCAACCGGGGTCACATAGGAGGGGAGGGTTGGACCCCCTCCTGCGGTTTATGCCTGAGGTATTTTTATCGCGAGAAGGATATAGCAATCCCTTCCCTCGCGACCTACGAAGTCGATTATGGTTTACTAAAAAACGAGCTTTGCAGCGCGTCGCTTTCATCCTAGACCAGGATTTATTAATAAAAATANAGGAGGGGAGGGTTGGACCCCCTCCTGCGGTTTATGCCTGAGGTATTTTTATCGCGAGAAGGATATAGCAATCCCTTCCCTCGCGACCTACGAAGTCGATTATGGTTTACTAAAAAACGAGCTTTGCAGCGCGTCGCTTTCATCCTAGACCAGGATTTATTAATAAAAATAGTGAGAAAAAAACTCTCTCTGCCGGGACTCGAACCTATGACCTGGCCCTCAGTAGGCTGCGAGGCTACCCACTACACCACCGGGGCGACCAGTGTGTAGTGGCTTGGTGGCGGCAACCTCATGGCCACAGAGAGAGGAGGAAGGACACACACACATCGAGTTTTCTACTCCACAAGCAGGGCACGCCGTGTTGTCCAACTCCTGCACCCTCCCTGTGGGTAGAGAGGATGTTCGCGTTTGTCATTTCATCCCGCCGAAGACTAGCGTATTATTAATTGGTCGGTTGGTAGGCTAGATCGATCCTAATGATTCAAGCGACACACAAACACAACATTCGAGACAAAAACACAACAATCATAAAGCCACAAAACACGCACGCATGCACGCACGCGAGCACGCACACGCCATCACAACCAATCATCAGGAAGGAGTGGCGCCGAAGGAGCTTCGGTGAAAGGCGCGGCGCACAAAGTTACCCGTGTACTATCGTCATCGTACACCAAGCACACCTAATCACAGAATGGACTATATAAGCAAAGACGTACGTGACACCCCGCACATTTCCAAACGGAACAATATGCTGGCGTTTGGCAGTCAGCCAGACATGATTGTTTTTAATCGGCAAGAGTTGATGGTTGGTACTCCAGGTTGGAGGGGAAAAGGTTTAGGAAAAAGATCCCCGCGAAGGAAGTGGGGATGAAAAGGTCTCGTTTCCCGTCAGGTCAAACATCCTTTTCCGAAATCAGGGTACACTTATGGGGAAAATAAATTAGCCACGGCAGGGTATACCCCGCCCTTCTTAGGATGCGGCATGGTAAAAGTGGGCCTTGACCAATCATCTGGGTTCGTTTCATGCTGTTGAACAAGTATGTACCCAGCTGAGTCGCTTTTCGACCATGCTATACCGGGTTTTGTCGTTTACCCAAACAAAAGCTCTTGACAACTTCTTTCCTAAAAAAAGGCAGCAACACAACACAGCGACCCTTCTCTCCTTCTCGCGACGACGTTTCACTGCTTATCTCTCATGTACGCAGATACTATAGTTACAGGTTATGGGTCCAGAAAAATCGCGTCCGCTCATTGGGAGAGGCTGTACTGTCCCGAGGGGCAAAGGCAGACTTGGCTTCAGCACGGAAAGCGTACCTAAATGCACCGCGGACACTTTCTAAAACACTGATGGGAAGTAAGCATGTTTTCCAGTACCAGGCTTATACAGTTTTACCATCTAGGGGACATGCGGCTTGTGAGATACGTTACAGCAAGTCAGAGGCCGAGGAGAGGCACACAGGCATCATGCAACGGTGGCCTCTATCACACAGCGCACCATCTCACCCAAGCATTGTAGACCAAGGATTGCAACGCGCGTTTCACGCAGCTGGGCATAGCGACGACGGCTACAGTGCGGTAAACAGGCAATTGAGTGCCGTGTCCTCAAGGTGTCCCTATTTTGGCTTCCAGTACTATAGTAGGAGGGTTCGACCAACGGACTCACGCGGAGAACCTGCCAACAGGTTTTGGTCCATGGAATGATGCAACACGGAAGGCGTCGTCTCTCACTCTGCTGTGATCCAGCGCCGGCCCCACCAGCCGCTCCCGGGACTCCATCCCTCTCGCCAACATCCATCTCCACAAGCATGCGTGCCTACTGCTGTGCAAGATGCACATGCATTCAGGGCACTGACATCATGCTCCAATCCCAAGTGCACCCCGCACAGGATTGGTCGCGATCGAGGAAGCGCGCTGTTGCGAAGATGCAAGATGCCAGCCAGGCCCCAGCTCTGAAACATTGAGTAGGACGTACTGCTGTAGCATCGGTCGGTGTGCTGCCGGCGACTCCATGACACTACTGCTGTACCAACTACGTACCGCACCCCACGCCCGCACATCCCCCGAGACCAATACGTCAGTTAAGTTATCCCTGGACAGCACTCCTAGAGTATCGAGGCATTCATGCCCTGTGGGTGCAGCGTGCATGCGTGAGTGCAGCCAGCAGCCATGTGCGGGAGTTCGAACGTTCGAACCACATGCGCGGAGGAGCCGAGAATGCGGCGAGATTTGAAGCGATTTGAGTTCGAAGTCCGAACCACGCGTCGAAAAATGCGGCGAGATTTGAAGCGAATTCGTTCGCGAATTCGCGACACTGCTGTTGCTGCTTCCGTCGCCTCTGTCTCACATGCACGCACTCGCCCCCTTTGCACACAACAAAATCGTCTCCTCCGCGCCCGCTACAGGGAGGAAGAACCAGCTAAAGACCAACCTACAGCAGGGAAAGCCATACATTCCGGTGAGCACACCGACAGCAATTTTGCCACATGTTTGAATGGTCGCTTGATAGCCAGCGAGCTTCGTGCCTATTGTTCCTCAGCCTTCGGCAATAGTTCCCGACGTTGAATCCTGTACGCTACAAATCCTAGAGCAGTGATATTGGTTGGCAAGTGGCCGGGTCCTTTCAGGAGGCCGGGTCTTGTCTGCTTTAGGGTTCCAGTATCGTCAGTGGAGGACATGATCAGATCCTCCGCAGTAAGACTTCAGAGATCCTCATCATCGATCGGAGACAGACAGGAGTCACAGCCTCACACACCATGATGCTTGGTTGTTTTCTGGCAGGTGCCAGGAGACATCATGGACTCCGCCTCGTTGCCAGACAAACGCGCCCTCGACCCCCTTTCTTCGCTCCCCGCCGACAAGAAGATTCGTCTCAGCGGTGGTACCACCACCACCACCACCACTGCAGCAGCAGGCACTGCTGTAGCTCAAACCGTGGCCCGGGCAGCCCCATCACCACCATCATCTTCACCAGCCGCTGCAGCAGAACGACACTACCTTGACGTACTGCCGGGTGTTGTGCTCAGGGAGATCGTCTCCTTCACGACCGATAGCTCCCTCAGCGGCGTCTGTAGGACAACTCTGGGGGGCATCCGCGAGCTGCACTACAAAGTGGACATGGCCAAGGTCGCCTCCGCCTATTTTTTTGGGAGATTGGCCGCTGCCTATTGCTCGAAGACATTGGAACTAACAGACCACATGGGAATTGACGCTTCTGGAGCTCTGGCTACTGGCAGAGCTGTCGTCCGAATCACGATCACTCACGTGCACGAGGTATGTCATTGTGCTGCGTTCCTCCTGTGAAATTAGCTAGTGGGGCATGTATTACATATGAATACCATGTCGTTGAACAGAAGTAAATACAGCAATAACAATGTCCTCCGTTCCAAGTATCGAGGGCAGCGGAATCTGTGTGGTAGACATAATTTAGAATTTTACAATATGAGTCGCAGCTTACTTACTATTGGAGAGGTGTGTAGTTCGCGAAGCCACGAGGAATATTCCGCTGGCGGTTGGACGGCGACTCTCTGCTGGTCTCGTAATACAGCCTGGTTTCAAGCTCACAGCGTGTCTACGTTTGAATAACAGAACCCACGCTTGCTATGTCCTTGCAGTATTCATTGCCCCCCGTTACGGCGTACAAGTCGTTGGTGATGGCTTTACATAGGACGCTTCCACACCCCGCGTACCCGCTTTTCCTTTTAGCCTACCTCTTGTGTTGCACAAGATGAGGCACTGAAAGTGCTCATGGACGATGTCGTTGGTAGTTTGATTATCCAGCCACTTAGGATACATGCAATGGTCTACATAGCAACGACAACTTCGTCGGAAGCGATATCCTAAGCCCACGACACCCTACTGTGAGGACCCAAACCCTCGCTCCGCACAAATACGCCACATCTTCTTTGCAGACCCAGGATCCTGCTCTGGAACAGGCCATCAGGAGGGTCGTGCAGCATTCAATACCCACCCTGCGCGAGATCACCATCCGCGGGTACCCCACATGGACCGGACGCGCCAGGTATGCCTGCCATGGCACAAGGCGCACACAACCAGGCAAAACGTGTGGCTCAGACTCATGCCTTTCTCTCTCTATACATATATATCTCTGTCTGTCTCTCTGCCTCTCTCTCTCCCTCTCTCTCTCTCTCTCTCTCCCTCTCTCTCTCTCTCCCTCGTTCACCCTGCTCCTTCCATCCCGCGGTTCTCATTTCGCGTTTGGTTGTGCTGTAGCACGTACGTGCNACTTTCAAAAATTTTGACAAAAAGTCGGTCAGTTTAAAACGGCCCTAAAAGTGCTCATGCACGACGTCGTTGGTAGTTTGATTATCCAGCCGCTTGGGACACATGCAGTGGTCTATTAAGCAAACAATTCAGCGGCGGTGATATCTCAAACCCGCGGCACTCGACTTCGAGGACTCAAATCCTCACTCTCCACAAACAGGCCACTTTTTCTTTGCAGACCCAGGTTCCTGCTCTGGAACAGGCCATCAGGAGGGTCGTGCAGCATTCAATACCCACCCTGCGCGAGATCACCATCCGCGGGTGCCCCACATGGACCGGACGCGCCAGGTACGCCTGCCATGGCACAAGGCGCACACAACCAGGAAAAAAGTGTGGCTCAGACTCATGCCTTTCTCTCTCTGTACATATATATCTCTGTCTGTCTCTCTGCCTCTCTCTCTCTCTCTCTCTCTCTCTCTCTCTCCCTCTCTCTCTCTCTCCCTCGTTCACCCTGCTCCTTCCATCCCGCGGTTCTCATTTCGCGTTTGGTTGTGCTGTAGCACGTACGTGCATGCGTTGATCTTGACAACAATTGCTGCGCGTTCGTTCCAGGGTAGGCGCCATCCTCGGGGAGCTCGTTCCCCTCTCTGCCANCTCTCTCTCTCTCTCTCTCTCTCTCTCTCTCTCTCTCTCTCTCTCTCTCTCTCTCTCTCCCTCCCTCGTTCACCCTGCTCCTTCCAACCCACGGTTCTCATTTCGCGTTTGGTTGTGCTGTAGCACGTACGTGCATGCGTTGATCTTGACAACAATTGCTGCGCGTTCGTTCCAGGGTAGGCGCCATCCTCGGGGAGCTCGTTCCCCTCTCTGCCAAGCGCCACCGCGTGGCCCCGCGGCTCGCACGGGTACACCTGGTAGACGGAGCCACGGGCGTCGCGAAGGCCGGCAGGGCGGTGGCGACCGGCCTGTGGCCGGCCCTGGAAGTGCTCACCTTCTCGCACTGCCGGGCGAACGCGGGCCACTTCCGCGACCTGGCGCGAGGGCTCCGCTCGGGGCTCGCCCCGAGGCTGCGGGTGCTAGGGTGGGACGACCAGTCCAGCATCAGGGACGTCGCGGTCGATGACGTCATCCTCAACGCGCTGTCCTGGGGGCAGTGCCCACTCGTGGAACACCTCAGCTTCACGGGAAACCGTTTCTGCCCGGAGCACAGAATCACATACCTGGAGGAGATGCTGTGGGTCTGCCCTCGGTTGCGGGAGCTGCGCATGGACTGCAGCCGCACGCCTCACCATGAGCTGAGGGTCCTGGCGGGCGCCCTGGCAGGAGGGCACGTGCCACGGCTGGAGCGGCTTCTCGTTAGGGCGACGGCGCCGTACTACCGCGACAGCGACGTGGAGCTGCGGGCGCTGAAGCGGGTCGCGGCTTCGAGGAGCCCTCCCGTGGAGCTCGAGTTACAGATCAAGACGCGACTGAAACAGTAACACAGAAGTGGTTGATAGTGACACAACTGTGCCTCACTTTTGTTGGTGTAGCATCCTCCCCTGCGTTGTAATACGCTTTTCTTTCGCGTAGTTAACCTCCCACTGGGAGTTGCACGCGGCAGGATTCTTCGCGTCGAGACCATCCCATGTGGCCCCACGTGTACAGTAGGTTTTACGTTGAGCTTCGCGACACATGATATATATGTGTGTCTACTGTTGGTTGTGATTGTACGTCGGTATGTGTATGTAGCAACTCGGTACTGGCAAGAGTAGGTGAAAGATGTAGGGTATTTTTTCTGTCGTCAAGAGGGAACGGACGACGAATGAATATGTATTCTGCTTTCGATTTCCCTCGAAGATCGGGGAGGCAGATTTTGGTTTTGGTGTTCTGCGAGAGTAGTTGTCGAAGCCTTTGTCAAAGCGCCTGTCCAGAATGAATGGGATAGTTTCGGGGGGTGGGATGAACAAAGCTCTTGTCGATACTGCTGTAGATTTTCGGTTTTTCCTCGCTCAAGGTCCCAATGGACGAGCGCAAGGTCGTTGCAGAACGGATAAGTTCGCACTGGATATGGATATATGTGATTGAGTCGTTCAAGTACAAGTACATATGTTTATCTGAAGATGCATCGCCGTCCCGTTTGATATTGATGGAAGGCCGCATTCTATGTTGCATCTGCTCTGGACACACTTGAGCACATACACGTGGATATATTTGTTTGTTCGCATATCTTCAGGGTTATTGGTGTCGATAGGTTCGGGTCAATGCTGCGTTTTTCCCAGAGAGCTTGGTGTTTCGTGCTTCTTCTCGAACATGTGTCCATTTAGCAGCAATTTGGACTAATAATACTGTTCAATTTGGCCCTATTGCGTACTGCGTAGTAGCCGTCGAGGCAGCTGTGACTCGTCAACAAGGGGTCGGGGCTCAGTTTCTTCGTCATCACTGATGTTGAGCATAGGTTGTTAATACATGTAGAGTTTAGTGTAGGAATCCACGGCACAAAGAGCTTTTTATGTAGTAACCCATTTTCTGCATTTAGTCTATTGCGTGAAAAAATGAGCTTTTTAAGGGCCTGCTATGACGTTAGAAAGTTGCACCTAACTAAATTGAGGACCCAATTTGGATGGACCTAACTGGGTTTATGGCCGAAAAGGGCTTGCGTCTTTGTAACGTATTTGTTCCACATCGAGGTTCAGCAACACCCAAATGCGGCGGAATCGCTGCCGCGAGGTGACGTGGTGACCCAATCAGGTAGGGCGATAGACCATGTGCACCACACGGGAGCTGAAAAATAATCAGCACACGAAGCTAAGCATCAGCAGGAGGTGCCAGCGGTCCAAGCCTCATCCTCATGCTTGCTCTACAACTGTTTGGGTTGTCTCGTTGCACACGACCGGCCGTTTCTTTTGACATCGCACTCATTCGAAAGCAACCTCCACAGCAACCCAACCAGCGCGAAGGGTTGGCACGCTTGCTTACAGAATCATTGCAACACAGCTGTTTTCCAGCAGCGGGCAGTGGGCGATGCGCGTGGGTGCCGCACGGCCAGTCTACCACATGCGGTCCCGTCAGGGGTAACGCCAGCACGAGTTCAGCTCATCATAAGGGGTGCAAAAGGGGCGTAGTGCAACTTGGGTTCTTCGATTCAGCAAAGGACGGTTCACTTTATAATTGTTTATTGATTCACCGAATATCGAAGTCCTGCTTCTCCGGGCAGAGAAAGTATCATCGTGTTTTTTCCTGTTGACCAAGCAGCGTCTTTAGCCTCCGGCATCCCCTCCAAACTTATTTTTTGCAGGGCCTCAATTTAGGTGCAACTTTTTAACGGCCTAACGAATTCGGAACTACTCGACTGCGGGCCCGCGTTCTGTATTGTATTTGGAGGTACCCATGTGATGGTGGTGCGTCACTGTTATCTGGCACTATGTATCCGAAGTTTGTTGTGTTTTTGACACCATAGCAAGATTCAGGTGTGGTTCCGATTCACGTGCCTTCCTCCTGCTCATTGTTGTAGTTGGGGTCTGGTTTGTGTTGGGTCCTGGCTGCATAATGTACATACAAGGCGATCGGAGACAAGCCCTATCAAGGCGAGAACAAAGGAAAGCAGCAACAACCTGCAACCACCCGAGCCGTGGTCGGGATGGTTCCGTAGAGCCCCAAGGTAATCATGAGTTGTCGAGGGACGAACGGTCCATTTTAATCACTGTGCAAGACCGGGGGCATCCCAAGAGATTAGATCCGAAAATATATGCCGTACGTACGACACATGGAAGTGATGCGCTGAATCCGAGCAGCAACTGATGGTGGTATCCTTGAAAAGCCTGTGGGGCGTATGTACGTGACGCGTGAAAGGGGTACAATATCGCCACCCCGGCCGCTTGAGATGAGTTTTCGCTCCCAAACCGAAACCAACTCACCAGGATCACAAGGCGACCACAACGAACGACGGTGGATGTGTGGACCAAGTGTGGGAACAGATGCCAAGAAAGGAGACACCCGACAAAGGTATGGCTAGACTTGAAGGGATTCTGCTACATAAAAGTAGAATCTCAGATGCCAGCGCTCACGCACGCTTATTTTTTTGGGTCAGCAGATGATGCTGTTGGCTGCAGCACACACTGGCTGCAACACGCGAGACGAAATTATGCGTTGACTGGTTCAAGGTTGTATTGAAATAATCGTGGGGATGCATGCCTGAGAAACTTCACCCCACCCGTGCATCTTAAAATTCCCAGCCCCACCGGAAACCGAAAAAAAAAAGCAGCACACACAGCGAACCATGGGCCTGATCCGCCTGCACACAAGTTGCTTGAGTCATCCATCTCATTCATCACTCGCTGCCAGAACACCTAAAAAACAGCGCGATTGGGGGAACACTACATGCCAAAAACACAAGAGATAACAACACCGAAGTACCACCTACTACGTGACGCACTTCGGGCCCCACCCGCCCCCCTTTTCCAGCCTCTGTTCGACCGTGACACTTCTGAGGAACGGTGAGAGGCAAAGTAGCGACCGCCGCATGTTCATGGGGGCTCAAACGGGTCTATCCCTTGCCTTCCATGGGTAGCCAATCCCATGGATCAAAAGTGCAGCTGACGAGCACACCGGCAGCGACACTACGCAAGGCCAACCCACCAGCGATGCCTCAAGCGACAAACGGATGGTTGATATGGTTGACTTGTAGACCTCTCGTGTAGGTTAGTTATATAGGGAGCCACTTACGCATCATCATCGCACCCATCCCCTCCGTGATCGAAACGACCTTGGCTCAACTCCTCAACTAGAGGAACCGAACCCCATTAGAACGGAAACCACCAGAGAGGAAAAAGAGGCAACCATCAAAGACACCGCTAAAATAAAAACATGCCCTGAGACCCTGCCTTGGTGTCTCTTCACTCTCTGGAGAACCACGAACCACGACCGGGCGTTTGGCACGCTGGTCAACCTCTGCCCCAGCCGGTCTTCCCGCCGGTCTTCCCGCCGGTCTTCCCGCCGCTCCTCCCTCCCCCCCCCCGCATACGCCACACTTGTGCAGGAATACCACGGACATGCTTTCCACAACGCACGACGAAACACGGAGAGAAGAAACACAGAAACAATGCGCCAGGATGAACAAAACCGCCAAGAGCACCCTTGCCAAGGCGCCTCAACGGTCCTGCCAACCAAAACACACCCAACAACCCTCAGCGAGTCCCTCTCGCCCCCCCCCCAGCCCCTACCCTAAAGAACAGAAACAGAATAAGGACAAAGAAATAGAGTGGGACGCGTAAACCGAGGGTCTCAATGTCTGGTCTCCCTGAGAAAAGTACCCCCCCCGCAACGTCTCGGAGGCGGCGGCGGCGGCGGCGGGGGGCGTAATAGACAGGGAAATGAAGCAACGCGATCAATTCCACGAGTTTCTGTCTTGCCTGTTGCTCGAGGCTGCCGAAGTTTACGACCCCGAGGGGCGTAAGTCACACCACCCTTGGGGGGGAGAACAGTGCCTCCACCTTTTATCGCTGTAGCGTAAGCGAAACACGCCGCCATAACTGCGTCTGTCTGCCTCCCCGACCTCACCACAACACCTTCGCACGCTACCCCCCAGGCCATAAAGCCTTGCCGCTCTTGCACACTGATCGCGCCCCGAGGCCGAACAACGCTCGTCATCGGCATATCACGCCCACAGCCAGCCCAGCATGCGCGGCGAGCTGAGAAAAGAGCGCCTCCGAGATACTTGTGTTGCGATTGTTGTTGCTGCGCACCCCATGCACCCACCCACCCATCCACCCACCAGCCAAATCAGTGCCACGCAGCAATGACGCCGCCGCCGTCGCCGCCGCCACCACAACTAGAACCCTCAGTTCAACACGCGTTTCTTGAAGAACGCCTCCATCACGGGGTGCGGCCTCCTGGCCACCCCGGTGGCGCTACTGTCTTCCTTCTTGGTCTGGAACTGCTGGTACCACGCCTGCAGCGCCGCCTTGTCGGCGATGTGCTTCTCTAGCAACTTGTCGAAAGTGCGCGCTAAGGCGTCCTCGGCCTGCTGGCTAGGGACCTGATTCACGTTCTCTGTGGGAAAAAGCCAGGGCGGGCGAGCG
>CACKRE030002630.1:192386-205689 GCA_902602495.3 Ectocarpus sp. CCAP 1310/34 | reverse complement strand
GGGGGGGGGGGGGGGGGGGGGGGGGGGGGGGGGGGGGGGGGGGGGGGGGGGGGGGGGGGGGGGGGGGGGGGGGTACTCATGGTTTTAATGCTTGAGACAATTGACCGCGCGTCCTGGAGAGGACGGAGCATTGTTCGCAAAGGGCAAGAGGGGGGGTGGGCAAGAACGAGATGATCAGGAAGGTGCGGTTTCAGCGCTGTTTTCGTTCGACTCGTGTTCGGACCGGGTGCTTCATGCCCGCCAGGCCAGGCGGAGCAAACGGCACGCCAACCTCGCAATCCATGACAGCGTCAACACCAGTCTTCGCGCCTTGAGAAGTTCCAGCTCGTCTACAGCACAAAGGGAAAAGACAATCCCGAAGCAACACACGACGAACAGGACTCGTAAAGCCACACCCACAGGAGGAACGACGAGCGAATAACCTGCTAGCCCACATTTTCCCAACAGAACACACCGTGGCTACATTTTCCCCGTCAATTCTACTGGTGTGGCACGCCGTTTGAATATCTGCACCGTGTTCGCCCTGCCTGGGTCACAAGAAGAAAGATATTTTCGATCCCACCACGAATCCAAATGCAACCAAGACTTGACCGTGAAAAAAAAAAAAATCTCCGCGAAGATAAGAGGCCTCCATCCAAAAGGCCATCACTTCTCACCACACCATCGCGTCAAAACAACGCCACCGCAAACCATAAACAACTCACTAGGCGCGTCCATGAAGAAACGGTACACCCCCCAGAGGCAGGCGGACTGCGAGTTGGCGCTCTCCTTGCACACCCACTCCAGCGCCTGCAGCGTCGTAGCGGACGGAGCCGTGCGCCCGTCTGCCGTCAGCATGCTCTTGGCCAGCTGGTCCGCGAACACCGCCTGCTTCCGGACGTCGGCCGGCGCCGTTCCCTGCAACCAAGACAGGAAGCTCGGTCCGTCCTGCCGTTGCTGTGGGTGTTGATTTCATCGTCGTCGGCAGCAACAGCAACAACAGCAGCAGCAGCAGCAGCAGCAGCAGCAGCGGTGTCGTTAATTATTGTTCGCGTTAAAAAATAATCGAGGGCAAGCACCGCGCAGAGGGAGAGGACAGGAACCCTTCTGTGTGACCACCAGGATATGGAGCTCCAACGCTACATGAGCCGCCGTAAGCGCTCGTTGAAAGTGATGGGAAATAAGAATGTTGTTGTTGTTGCTTGTGTTGGGGCGGGGATTTCTTATCCCGTTGCTGCCAGCTAACGGTAAAAGTTGTTGTTAGCGGCGGCAGCAGCGTTGGTGCCCTTGACTAACTTTGTGCATAGATACAGGCCCGCTCGCAAAAAAACAAGTCTGAGCCGGTCCAATTGAGGCGGACGTCTCCGTGGCCGCAGGCCAACCACCAAGGGGTTCATACGCACTTGTAGGCCGTGCATATCGATCGCCTTGCGTTTGGTGCACCCATTTTCTCTTCATTCAACCTTGCATGACGTTCCACCCGTTTTCTGCCTCTCACATCTGTTATGTACATCAGGAACACCAGCATCTTGTTTTCAAACTTGTGGACTTGACCTCCTAATCGGCAGATTTGCTGTTTGTGTCAGCGCTGAGGTATGAAGTGATGAAAAAAAACAAGACTTGACTGCCTTCGACAGACTCCATCGACTGGCAAACAAACGGCGCCACTCACCGCAAGCTTAGGCTCGAGGATGCTCGTCACCCAAAGGCCGGGGTGAACAGCCCACAGCTGCTCGGCCTCGAGGTAATTCACGGCGTCGGCCTTCTGCGGGAAGAGCTCTGGAAGCGAGAACTTCTGGCTCTCCAACGTTTCCCGCACGCCAAGCGCAGATTCTGTCGACAGCATTTCCTGTTGATGTTCATTTTGCCGACCAAGTCGAAAGATGGACGAGAAGATGGGGGCAGAGAACAACATGACGAGCAAATACAGATCAATCCATGTCGAATTCCGCAAGATACCGAACCATTCAGCTTCGGTATCTTCGTTGCTGCGGCAAGGAGCTGCCACACACTCGGCAACTATGATAGAATCTGCAAGAAAACAAACTACGCTCGAAAGTATCTAGTACAGGGGTGAGCACCAATAGCATGGTGATGGACGTGGCACCCTGATGAGCCGCACAACACTTGGGCCACTGAATACAAACCAAGACTTCCTGACAAAAATCCAGCATGCACCTGCGCCCCATGTACGTGCAGCATGTTCTCGAATTCGGCTGAAGAAAGACCGACCACCAAACACGACGAAAATCCAGCATGCAACTGCGCGCTTGTACGTACAATGCATTCTGGAATCCAACTGATAAAAGAACCACCACCAAATAGGACCCAGCTACAATAGTTATTCCACGCGTGCCACCCCCCCGCCCCACCTCCCAGCGGAGCAAGCTCCATAGCTCTTTGCAGCACAGAGTCCTCACGCGTGGGCGAAAGTCACGACGGCAGCCGTGCCTAAACACCCCTAGCCGAGACTGGTTTGGTTGACTGGGTTTGTTTCCCGCTTATTTGCGCCCTTCCACCACCGAAACGTAGTCACCCCTCGTTCCATCCCCCCATTAGCCCGTGACAACTGCACAAGGTCCCCCAAGAACCAATACTCTGTTCCGCGGCGGCGGGTAAGTCAAAAACAAGCAAACGCACCTTCAACAAGGCCGTGAATATCTTTGTTAGGGCGCCGGGGCAGTGCTTCCGGACGGTCTGCGTGACGAACGGGAACACCAACGCCTTCTCCGAGATCAGAACCGCCAAGCAGACGCCCAGGCGTCTGCTCGAGGGCGCACGGGGTGGGGGGAGGGGGGGGCGGTGAGCGGGACGCGAACGGACAGCGGGATGTACCTGACACCACCTGACTTTGGTACCAAGCATTAGCAACAGCAAGGCGAGGACACCAACAAAACTACAAAACCTTGCCGTTCCTATCCCGCCGTCTGTCGTGTTCTTACGCACTGAGAACACACCGGAGTATCATGTCAACGAACTCACGATAACAAGGGTGTGTGCGTGAGCGTACAAACGTAGAAGAGATAACAACACGAGCACGACCAACACGTCGCCGAACACGAATCACTATCGGCGATCATCCGCGCGCCAATAGTAAGCATCATCATCAGACAGACAACAAGGTTAAGGAGGAGGCCGTGGGCATCACGATCATGTCTCACTTGTCGGCGTTCGGGGAGTCGACAGCGATGTCGGTGATGAACTCGATCATCGGGTCCAGCGTGCGCTCGAGTGCGTCCTGCGGGAGCTTCTGCTTGCTCGCCAACAAGCGCAGCAGATCGAGCCTCGCCGGTCTCTCGGCCGGCTTGCCTTCGAGCACCTTCTCGATGATGATCTTAGAAACCGTCTCTGGGATAGGTCCCGCCGGGAGTTCATCGAAAGACTGTGACGAACGGTGGGGCGGGGGGGGGGGGGGNNNGGGGGGGGGGGGGGGGGGGGGGGGGGGGGGAAATGCATACCTTAGCGGTTCAACCTTAACACTGTCGACAAGGTAGGGTGGTGTGTGTGTGTGTGTGTGTGTGTGTGTGTGTGTGTGTGTGTACTTTATGTTTTGCATGCCATGGCGTTTGGACTGTTGACCATTTCCGCCGGAGGTTCATCGAAAGACTATCGGGAAGGGTTGTCTATCTACCAATAGCACACCGAGCGTGGATTCTTCAGGTGCGTGAACAAAAGCAACTGTGGTACAGGGTGTGCCTGTGTAGATTTCCTAAAAAAGCGTCGTTTGAGAAGTCCGATACCCGGACAAAAAAGCGACTGCTGTGATTGTACCTCGGAAGGGGAACTGCGTAGCATCTCGCTGAGTTTGTGTCTACAGTATCTCAAAAAAAGGCGCTGTTGAAGCAGAGTCCGTCACCCAGGCCCCACCCCATACACCAACTTACCAGGAGCGCCTCGTCCTTGTCCTTCTCAGAGACGAACTCGTTCACGAACCCGTTGATCTTGTTCACGAGCTTCTCGCTAGGCTCCTCAACCTGCGCCGGCGACGCCAACGACGTCGGCGCAGCCGACGGTCCCGCTCCCCCTCTCCGGTCGTCTCCGCCCCGGCGGTCCCCTGCCCCCCCCGCACCGGCGCGGGCGGACTGCTGCTGCTGCTGCTCGAGCCGCCTGGAGCTGCGGGGATCTCTTCCTCCCGGCTGCTGTTGCTGTTGCTGCTGCTGGCCGCCGTACCTCGAGTCCTGGTGTCGTCGGTCGGAGCTGCCCCTCTGGTGTTGGAAGCTGTGTTGTTTTGGAACGTCACGAAGGGAGGGGGGGGGCGGGGGGGTACTCGTAGTCGTGCATGCCGTAGTAGTTATCTTGTGTGGTAGACCCCGGCACCTCGTGCACCGTACCATATCGTACATCGAAAAAGTCAATTTTGGTCATCGGTGCATGCGGGTGGGTAACTGTTACGCCATCAAAACCTTTTAGCGACGACTCACCCGTCAATCGGGCTGCTGCCGCCGCCCCCTCTCTGCTCCGCCCTCCTCGCTGCCCTAACGTCTTGCGGTCCCCCCTGCCCGCCCCTAAAGTCACTGGGGCCTCCGCCGCGCGAAGAGCCCCCCCTCCTGTTTTCGATGACACGGAGCCCCCGCAGGCGGGCCAACGCGTCCACAAAAAAAGGTTACAACAGGGGATGATGATAGCTCATCAAGGGGCACACAACGGAAACAAAGATAACACAATGTGAATCTGTGCTGGGAGAAGCCTTTCTCTCTTCGGCCTGCAGCGGAAACACGAAAAACATGACGGTCCAAACCTGATCGAGGACGAGAAAGTTGGTAATGTTCTCCATACGGCAGTGTATCCGGAGACAAGAGCAAATTGGGCCGGCGTTTCGCATCGGCCAACAAGTTGTCCCCATGACATACCACAAAACTAATCACAAGCTTCTAGACTGCCGCTGCTCTTACCACTTCTATTGCACGTCTGGCAGCAAAACTTTAACTAACCCTAGCCCAAACTGCTACAGTACTGCTGCTGAGGGTGCCAACGACCAGCGGAGGGTATCACTCACCCCGGGGGTCCCCCGCCCCTGGCCTCCGCCTCCGCCTCCTTACGGATGTCGTCCAGGGTCTTAGCCTTGTCCTGCTTGCGCCGTGGCACCCAGTTGTGCTTCTGCGCTCGGTACGCGGGACAAAAACACAGAGGTTCACCACCAGAGAGGACGAGAAAAAACACCGACACACAACCTCCGGACGTGCGAGAATATCAGGGAGTAAGGGGGCGCGGGCAGCTCACGCTTAGCAGCTTTAGATACGGCCCCGTGCTGAAAGCTGCAAGTTCGCCTGTCTCTCCGACCCACCTTGTCAAAATAACAACCCAAGCAAACGTGTCGACGTGTCCCGTTCCCTACCTCTCTCTGTTCGGACCGCCTACGAGTGGATTTGACTATTGATCTTTTAACATATACCCCCCCACCGCATCCCTAGACTATCCCTGACCCCCGACCCCACGCCTTACCCCCTACAAAAAAAAACATAAATATCTTCGCGAAAGCTACTGCCCGCATCTCGCATCTCTCGTCTCCCAAGCTCTTCCAGCCCCCCCACGTATCACCCACTTGCTCAAAGTTTGTGTTTTCACAGAAAGTATGCTACAATCAACATGTACTTCGTAGTAAGAAGCCCATTCTTTACGTTTGTCCGCCTATCGGACGGGTCTCGTCAAAAAAACACAACAGCAGCACAACTGGTCCATTTGTTTATCTCGACATTGACTCGTCGAGTGTCTATCTCACCCGCAGCTCTTCCAGATCCCTGATCATGAATCTCATGCGGGAGTTGATGGACTTGTTGTTGGCGATCTTATCCATGAGGCGGAAGATCTCCGTCATGTACAAAGTGTTCTTGCTGGTGTCCAGCGTCGACCCGATCGTTCGGATCAGCTTGCCCAGAGCCTGCAAACACAACAACAAACAAAAAGACAACGGCAGTCACGTGCGTCAAGATGCGCGTGATGCGGGACCAAAAACCACATGTTTACAGCGGCCACGCGGTTGTTTGTCGTACGAAACTCAAGAAATCATGATGTCGTGACCCACCGCATAGTTGCGGTGACCAGGTCGTTCACAGACCCTTTAACACACACAGACACAAACTCGCACAACATTAACGATGACACCATTTTGCCACGACTCCAGTGCAAAGCAAAAAAAAAACTGTCATGAAAAATGAGGCAAAAACTGAGACCTAGTAAAAAAGAACAGGGGGGAAGCGTTGAGGCAAAAAAAAAAAATGTGACTTATGTGCTCATGAAAATTGCACGCCGCAGTGGCTGAACAGTTGACTTCGCCTCCCTGCCATGCCAGGATGGAGCGAAATGCCGGGCTTTCACCGGCCAAGGCTACGTTTCACACGGATGAACAAGAAGCTGGTAATCATCCTTGCGCTTGCTGTGTCAAACTCGATATTTCATGTGGGTTGATGGTGTGCGTGCTTGGGTGCTAACCTCTAGGTTGTCCTCGTCCACGTCCCCGTTCTTGAACTTGAGGGCCTTCAGCGTCCTGTCCGCGCCGACCTCCTTCTTGGCGTTGAGCAGGTGCTCCACGCACGTCTTCATCACGTTCTCCTTCAGCATGCTCTTCTTGTACAGCTCCCCAATGAACTGGATGTTGCCAAGCATGCGTCGCTTCGTCTAGTTCGCCCGCGCGGCCGATCGAAGAAACAACACGGAGGAGGCGGCCGCGGTAGCAGCAAACGTGGCACACCACACGGAGAGCGTGAGAGACGTTGCACACCGGAGTGTTTTCACTTCACAGTAGTTGGCAGAGGCAATGCGACGGAGACACACAAAAAAAACACATCTGTAGGGAAAGGCTTCTTCCTAAGCGTGACGGTACAGAGCACCGGCCACCACGCGAGAAATTGAGGACAAAGACTACATCTAAAATGTCAGTACATGCAGAAGATGGACCACCACCTACACTATGCATACAACCAATGAAAATTCCCTGTTGGATTCACCACAGAGCAAATCAGCCACAAGCGTTGCTAAGCAAACAATAAAGGCTCTTCAGTGGTAGGCATACACTGCTGCCTGCACTTGAGTGAGCGCAACGTTCCACGTAACCAATATCGACAGACAGCGCAAAAAAAACAGCGGAAGCAGCGGGTTCGGGTTCGGTGGGTGCCATCGGGCTTTGAAAAGAGATTGCTTTCTACCCCACGGTGCCCACTAGGGCGGTGTCGGGAGCGCCTGACCGCCAGGCTACGCTTTCGTCATCTGGCCACCGCATACGCCCGTATCCTGTCCCTCCCTCTGTGTCGCTCTCCATCTCTCTCACTCTGTCTACCTCTCTGGTTCTCGCTCTCTGCCTGTCTGTCTCTCTTTATCTCTGGCTGTGATCCATGGGAATACCAAATCATTACCAGTAAATGTACGTCACTAAACAAGAAAAAAACTGAAAAGGGTCGGCGGGCGGCTCGCTCGAGTGGTGCAACAAAACTGCCGTAAAAAAAACAAAAACGACGAAGGAGCATCCAGCGGTACTGTACGGAAGATACCATCGGGCTTTGAAAAGAGATTGCTTTGAGCCCCACCACCGCGAGATCGGTGTCGGGAGCGCCTGAAGCCAGGTCAAGCTTTCGTCACATGGTAGCCGTGAACATGTATGCTAAGCAGACGGGAGGGGTGGGGGGGGCGTCACACACACACACACACACACACACACACACACACACACACACGAATAGCAAGCATAACTATCGAAGCAACCGCCTGCAACAGCCCTATCGATGCTCATCATGCAAAGTCCAACTCAAGAAAAAAAGAACACCATTTCATCAACAACACCAATGGGAACACCGACATCGACGACACAATGCAACAAGATAGAGCACAACAAGCAGCTACCATCGCAAAGTACCATCGCATGCATAGCTCACCATAAACCGCTTATCGTGGAACTCTGCCTTGAGCGCCTCCGCGGCCTGCTTCGACATCTTGCTGAAGTCGGTTTTCTCCTCTTGCTGCTTCAGATCTTCGTATATGTCTTCCTTCTCGAACTCCGCCTGTTAGATTGTTAGGTCGTTAGAGGTGGGGGTGCGTCCAACATACGCCCCAGGAAATCTCGGTACCAGCGCAGGTCAAGACACGAAAACTTGTTCCAAGTAGTTGCTGTGCAACGGAAAAAAAAATGAACAATTGCTCATTAAAATGGTGAAATACAATGTGGGTGATGCTTGTTTTTGTTGTGGGCAATTTTTATTTTTCAGCTTTGGGGACGCGACATGATACTGGTAACAGCACGCTTCTGAGTTCAGAGCCAACGGATAGCCCCGACGTCGGCATGCCCACACAGCATCAGCACCACGAGGAAGACGGTTTTCCTATCATCGGTGATTGAGATAGCTTGTCCGACCGCACTTTGAGCAGCCTGAAGTGTGCTCATTGTATGCATGCACGTGTCGCGGAAGCTGCACAAGGCTGCTGCAGCAGCAAACAGCGTGCTTCAACGCGATGCCAGTCTCGGACGCGACAACACGTTTTCGAACGACGCCCACAGCCGGGCATACGCCCGTGTTGCACGATCGACTCAACGAAGGTAATCCCCCCCTCCCCCCCCAAAAGACAAAAAAAAAGTGCACAGGTCATCCGGACCCTCAGAGTTTCGTTTGAAACCATCCACATCGTGTTTTCAGGACGATAACACAGTTTTTTCGCTCATCATCGAGGTCACAACTCCAGAAAAAATCTTGTCTTTCGTTTCCCGTCGGACAACAGCAACCAATTGCACAAACCACTGGGCGTCCAAATCATCCATGTAACGCAAAAGCGTACCAGTGCGGGCTGCGCGGACGTAGATGCCAATAGGAGTTGTCCATCAACACAGAAATCGATGTCTCTCATTCAGCAGCAAATAGCTATAGTTTATGTCGGGGGTGTTGAAAGGTTGGGGCAAGGGGGGCGTCGATGGAGCTGATGTGCAGATGATGTTGACGAAACAGGTCATTTTCTTTGCTTGTCGCGGGGAAGAAACACGAAGGACAATTTGGTCAAAGGCATCTCTCAGAGTCTTGTTAAAACGTCGACATGTTGAAAATTCAGGACGATAACACAGTAATTTGATCTCGTCATCGAGAGCCTTTGTCCACCGCCCGCTACAACCTGTAGTCTCCTAACCCAAAACCCCGTTTGCAAACATTCCAAAGAAACGACAGCCACCGCTGCCAAAGCTGCTCGTTCATCCAGATGGGTCGTCGGTCTACTCCATGCGCCCTGCCTGCCGGCGCCGGCAAAGGCGGCTGGCACTCTCCTCACGACAGCATGAACACAGCAGCAGCGGTAGCACCAGCACCATCGACCAAGGGGGGGAAGGGAGGGGAGGGGGGGCATGCATGCTCACCTGGCAGAAGCTGAGGAGCTGCGAGCGGAGGTTGGTCTTCTTGGCGGCGGTCAAGAGAGCATCCTCCTCGCTGGAGAACGCCTGGTCAGGCACGTGGTACTCCCGCTTGCCCACCTGCTCGTCCATGAACACCATGTAGAACTTGCCCACCTACGGGGAAGGGGGGGGAGGCAACGCGGGCATGAACTAGCGTTGAAATACTGTTGACAATGTAAGCAATATCCAAAATTCGGAATTGCGCCTTGGGTATCAAAAGTGGATCCGTGGTCAACCGAATAACCTCCCGCTGGAGCCCGACGAAACTGCTACTTCTACCCGGGGTGCAAGCTCCGCCGTTAAGCTCCATACCTAAGCACACGTCTGGCTCGAGACCTTGCCAACAACACCTTGGTCCACCCGTCGTAAGCTTCCCTCGAGTTGTCATGTTTTAGCGTATGCGAGCGGGAGGTTTTCTCTTTGGCCATTTGCCGCGTCCACGTAAACGTGTAACCATACCCTTTGCTTTCTCAAGCCTGCAACAACGGGGTGTTGGCTTCAGACCAATCGGAACATGCACAGCACCAAATCACAAACGTGCTCTGAGAGCTACCGAAAATGTCGGAGAGGTGGCCCCGTGTTGGCGTTATTTATAATCGTGCATTTCTCCGCAACCAGTGGGGGTATTGTACCACTGAACATAAGGATAGCTTTGGAAACATCTCGTCGGGGGCTTTCCTCAGAGGTATCGGATGGTGTTCGCACCCTCCCAGCCACGGAGAATTACGCCATATAAAACCCTCCAACGCGGAGGTGCCATCTCTCCAACTCTTACGGCAAGCATCAAGCACCAACAACAGGGCCGAGAAAATCGGCATCCGATTGCAACGTCACCGAGACAGTAGCAACAGCATACCCCACATCGCCACCGTCAACGCTACCAACACAAACAGATCACCTGGCTGGGTTCCTTGCCCTGCATGAGCTTGATGAACTTCTTGTCCTTGATACGCATCTCTACCAGCTCCATCTCGTAAGGGAGGGGGATGGGCTTCAGCTCCGCGCCGTCCTCCTGAGCCTTGGCCATCGCCTCCTGCAAATTTTCGTGCACCAACCCGGGTGTAAAGACGTGTGTGTGTGACGCCCGGGGGAGAAACTACTCCAAGTGAGGCTACGTGTGCCTGGACTTCACCAAACGGCGGAGGGGGTTCCAGCAAAGAAACAACGCCCCAAACTTGCCACTGCCAACCTGTCACCATAAAACTTGCTCCAAGAAAATGGGAAAAAAAAACTAACTCGGACGCACCGTAACCAACAATCGTGGACGTCCCCGTGGCTGAACACTTCCAACACAAATAATGAGAGAAAAAAAAGCCTAAAAGCCACAAGCCTACCTATCCCGCTTGACGAACGCGCAAAGCAACCCACATATGTGGTCCTCCTTTCTTTGAAAATTACAACAACGAAAATGAACTTACGAGAGGTTACCACAGCATGCATACACGGTGTGGTGGAAAAGACGAACCTCGCACGAAAAACTAAAAAAAACAAATCGTACCATAACGCTGCCGAAGGGTCCAAGCACTTCCATCTCCACGCCTACTTCGGCCGTCCACACCCATTGGTTCGCGTCCTCGTTGTAGATCGACTGCTCGTCAAGTCGGATACAGTTAGCGCCGGCATTCAAGAAACGTCAATGTGGTTGGGGTCCAGGCTCAATTTCTTATTTCGTCACCACCTTCGAGCATACATGTGTTGTAGGTCATTAGATGTATAGAGATTAGTGTAGAATCTACGGCTGAGGTAGGTGTGTCTCTTCGTCGAATTTTCGTAATTCATTGCCGAAATCTGAGCCATTTTATTTTTGAAAGGCTTGTTCCTTAATCGCGGGCGCTACATCCTGTGGTCGGATCGGATAGGTTTACGACAGCAGTGTAAGATTGCTGTTGTTGTTGTTGTTGTTGTTGTTGACTTCACATCCAAAACCGTTGTTGGCGTCCTTGATCGCGGCGACGACTTGCATATGATAAGCCTAACACCAACAGTCACGACGACGACGACGCGCACGCAATTCATGCTCGCTTGCCTTGACGAAGGCCCACGACGTGCTCCTCTCGTTCAGCCGGACGCACAGGTCGGCGTACATGTCCACGAACGTCGGCTCGTCAAGCGCCTTGTCGAACACCGCCTGCACCAGGGTGCGGAGCATCTTGAGCGAGTCCATCGGGAGGTCCAGCAGCTGGTCCGCCAGCTTGTCGAACTGCTCGCAACGGGGGTGGTTGGTGGGTCAAACGTCAACGACGACCATGGAAAGGGGAGACGCAGCGACAGGCAGTGGACGACGGAAAGGGGGAGAGGTGGAGAGGCAAGGGAGATAGGTAAGAGCGAAGAAGACTGAAACAAAAAGGATCAACCAACGTGGGTCTCGTCATCGTGAAGTCAAACGACAGCGACGGAAGAGGGAGAGATCCAAAGGCAGGGAGATGGCTAAGAGAGAAGGAGGGTTGAAAGAACAAGAATGTGAGTCTCATTGCCATGGTGGCGCAGACCAACGACGCGCAGGGGGGGACGGCGATCCAGCAGAAGAGACACGGTCACCCGGGGAGACGGATGCATGAAAGAAAAAAGAAGGATGGAAAAACGAATTCACTTGAGACGGGCCTCATCATCAAATGATGACAGGAGAGATAAAGACAAGGGAGAAGGACGAAGGAGAGGAAGGGCTGGGAAAAACAACAAAAAAAGATGGGGGTCTCGTCATCGTCATGACATGGCGACAGGAGGGTGATCAAACAACAGGGGAGTGGCGGTGGCGGTCCATGTACGACACCACCATACGGCTCGTCCCAGACAAGCATGCATCAAAGCGCCCGCTCCATCCCACCGGAGCAAGCGCGCCCCCCCGCCATCTCCGAGCCGTGTGCGACGCCTTCATGCATCTCTTTCTCGTGACAAACACATCTTTCGATTTATCCTTTGTCCATCGAAACTGCAACCCACGGCACCCTGGCCCTCGTCGACACGTGCGATGCCTTCAATCTCTCCCTTTCGTCGTCTCTTCGCATCTCGACTTCTCCGCTACAGGCACCATGGCACAGCACAGCACAGCACAGCACAGCACGGCACGGCACCACACCCACCTTCTCTCGGGTCATCTTGTTGAGGATGCTCTGGATCGACTTCTTAACCTTGGCCTCCTGAGAGTCGTCCTTCGTCGGCGCCCACCCGTTCGCCGATTTCTTGAGCGGCTCCACCGGCCCGGAGTAAAGGGGCACGAACTGCCCGCCACCGCCGCCCCTTCCACCACTACCCCCGCCGCCTCTTCCGCCGCCCCCGCCCCCGCCGCGCCCGCCCCCTCCGCCTCCCTGGCGGTCTTCCTGCTGCTCCCTCGGAGGCGCAGCGACGCCGCGCTTCCAGTTACTCCCGCCGCCGCCGCCGCCGCCTTGGTACCCACCGCCGCCGCCGCCCTGGAAGCTGCCGCCCCCGCCGCCCCTGCCGCCGCCCTGGCGGGGGTCGCCGCCGCCGCCGCCGCCCCGCCCACCGCTGCCACCGCGGCCCCGGTCGTCATGCCCGCCTTGGTAACCACCGCCGCCGCCCCCACCACCCTGCTGGTAGCTGCCCCCGCCGCGGTTTCCGCCGCCGCCGCCGAAGCGCTGCCCGCCGCCGTAGCCGCCGCCGCCCCGGCCGCCGCTGCTGGTGTTCTTGTCCGTGTCCGCGGTGATCGGGAACTGCGGAAGCCCGGCCGGTCTGTGAAACGCCGCAGTTTGTTGCGTGGGCAATGGTGGGTACGGCAATCCAACAAGAACGCGAGTGAAAAGTAGAGGTTTTGTATGATCAAAATATATGTTGCGCGGGAGATCAACAAAAACATGAGCACCAAAAAAATCGTGTGTGTGTGAGAGAGTGGTCTACATACACTTGCAAACATACGGTTGCCGATCAGCTCTTCGCGCCGCAACCGGACCTGCCACAAATCACGTACATTCATCTCATCGTCTGTTCTACTGACACCGCCCCCGTTTC
>CACKRE030002630.1:160115-172138 GCA_902602495.3 Ectocarpus sp. CCAP 1310/34 | reverse complement strand
CCACTTCAAGCAACGAACCCCCCCCCCCCCTCCACCGTCCGATCCATTTTGGATCTCACGCCGGAGAGTTTTGGGGTGTATTAGCACTAAGTCCTCCACCGCCCAATGAGGGACTTCAGCAATTCTTTTAACACCGAGANCAATCGAAAACAATGCATCGTGCGTGCCGCACATCTAGCTCCGCAGTTTTGGCGTCCGCAGTTTTGGCNTTGGATCTCACGCCGGAGAGTTTTGGGGTGTATTAGCACTAAGTCCTCCACCGCCCAATGAGGGACTTCAGCAATTCTTTTAACACCGAGAGGGGGCTTGTTTTTCAACGTCGTTGCCAAGCGACGAAAACCCAACCCCGATGGCAAACACCGGGGGGGGCGGGGGGCGGTATCGAAACCCTATTCACAGAAAACATGAGAAGCGGGTTTGAATCAGAAATGGAACCGCCACTGATTTCAATTCCCTCTGCGGTAATCTGTCTTTGGCTTCGTTACCCATTCCGAAAGAAAGCCGGCAAAACTGTACCATTTGTTTCGAATGCATCTCTGGTGGCACCCCGGCAGCGAATCGTTGTAAGCCGATGGCGTGCAAGGGTCGAGGGGGATCAGGCGACTACGGTTACTTTCGCGTAGATCGTCATTCGTCCTCGGAAAGGCGTCCTGTTTTTCATCCACTTTTCGAAGCGAGGGAAGTGTCGCTTACTTGGCGAGGGGACCACTTGTCGTGATCCAGCACGTCCACCTTCGCCCCTCCCTCGAGCAGCGCCTTGACCACCTCCAGGTGCCCTTGGTCGGCTGCGTTCGATAGACAATTCGATTTTGACCACCGTTCACATAGGGAGAGAAGCGAAGCACCGGGATAACGCTGATGGCCTTCACTTCAACGCGCAGCGGTAGAGAACTTAACAAATATTTTGCATCATCTCCGGTGCTAAACACCATACGGGTTCTGACGATGTGCATCTCGATTGCTAACTCAGGCAGACCTCCATGAACCCCCTACGCTGCATATATATGTGTGTTTTGCGGTTGGCTCACCCGCCAGATGCATCGCTGTGCGGTCCATCTAAGCACCGTTTAGAACGTGGAATATTCGCCCAGTGCCGGCGCCCGCCGGAGTTCCAGGTGATAATGTACGGGAAAGAGTGCAACGAGTGACATCAACAACGTGATTTCGTGAGAAAGCCGCCGAAGCTACATACATGGCACGGGTCTGTCAACACTCTTATAGTCTTCCTGGAAGCTTCACTGGTACTTCAAGTGAAGAAAGCTACAAATGTCGTCCAAAAGTGGGCCCTGCCGGGATATGCGAACCAGTGACTCCTAGCAATACAGGCACATCCCCACACAACCCATTAATAGTGCCTTTGGCTTCATCCCGGAGATGCCCCTGCGGCTGCTCCAGCGTGTTCGTCTTCAAACCGCATCGAATCTCTCCAGATGCGAAAGACTTGTTCGATTTCCTCGCTCGAGACACCGAGGCACAATCCAAAACTCAATGATATCGTGATGAAGAATCTCACCACATCACGTGCGTCAGGGTCAATGTCCTCCTCCAGCAAGCGCCTACAGACGTCAGCGAAGCCCGCATCGGCAGCGACGTGAAGAGGTGTAGAGAAACAATCCTGGAACACAACAACGTGAACGCTAGTTGTTGTTAGGACATCGGTTGGATGAACAGGCAGGGAGGTTGAGCGGTAAGTGGTGCACAGCAGTCTTGATATCAGGACAAGGTTTAAGGGGTTGCTCACCTTGGTGACGCACGACGCCGTGGCCTTTTTGCTAAGGAGGAGCTCAACGCAGGCAAGGTGCCCATCCCGAGCAGCAAAGTGCAATGGCTTCCATCCTTGCTAGAACGGCATATCAATCAGCGGCAACGGCGGAGTGGTAGATAGAACTTTATAGGTTTCACGCATATGCAGTCTCAGTAGAGGCTTATGAAAGCTTGCAGGAGGGCATGAAGCATGCAGTTGTCTCACGCAAACAGAGCAAGGCAATCGTCGAAACTTTCAATCATATTTTGTGGCCAAAGAAAACCGTACGTCGTTTTATTCTGACAACATATTTTTTCTGATGTGCCCATCCTGCTTGCGTTTTATGTTTCGTCTTGTTTCTATTTCCTTGCTTCGGCACCTCATCGTCCTTCACAATACGTCCACTACTCATGTTCAAGATGCTTCTGCCCACCAATCTGCTTGTTGCCACCGTTGTTTACTACAACTATGGCTGCACGAACGTTCCAAAGTACGCCTTCAATTATGACAACTCTAAAACGACCCTTCGGATAGGAAACACATGATGGTCCTGATAGATGTGTTGTACGTCAGCTGTGTTTGTCGATTTATGATTGTTTTGTTGTCGTTTGCGAAAGTTCTTGGATGTCTCAACTGCGAACTAAACATCAACGTCTCGGGGTACAGCAGCATACTGCGCACTGGTGGTGACGTATGCATTGCGACCTTTGCAACACCCGGAGCGCATGTCTACCAAAACGATGTTCAGATCAGGTATACCATTCTGAAACAGATGTTCAACTAGCGGATTGCTCAAATTCGCCAGGGTTTGGGTACTTTGATGTACTCCTCCTTGTATGAACGGGTTCCGACCCATCCGAGAGCAACCTCGCACGCGGCTTTCTAGACCACTCAGATCTGTCCCAGCGTGCGGCCTCCTTTATTTGTCTTTGGCCCAACCTTTGTCTTCGCCTCTAGTCGGGCGCCTCTATCCACCAGTACTTCGAGTAAATCGAGGTTGCCATACTTGGAAGCAAGGTGCGCCGGCGTCCAGTTTTCCTGAGCCACGACGAAATGTGAAATACGAAGGACGACGTACGATGGTCACCCCTCAGTGGTTGTTGTCTCAGCTCTCGTTCATCTCCACACGGCGCCGCGCGTCCTGAAGCTGCTGTATCATAAGGAATGGCCTTCTACATAACATTCTGTCCGGCAAATATGTGCGTTATGGGGGAATAGATCCTCGTTTTCAGGGGCTCCTTCTCGTGAGGGTATCCAACGTCGGAAACACTGCATGATCACGACGTTCAGCTTTACGTGTCGATAAAGTCGGTATGGCCCTTCAAATTGCGACAGTTGCATACATGACGTTTCAGTGAGGACATTTTGACTGTTCCGCGGTACTTCGACTCGTAGGCATTTCAAGGCAGTGCCTTGTCGAGTCCCGCAGTGGACGTCTAACCGCAGGAATAGCAGCTAAAAAACTTGCGGCCAGCCTAGTCATGAGTCTTCCGACTGTGAACTGACGGGGGGGGGGATATGTGAGGTCACATTGCGCTACCGCGCCCATGAATATTTAGCCGCGGAGCCCGAAGCGCGACCTATTTTTCCTTCACCCCAGGAGGGGAAAACAGGCTATATATATCGGCCTGTTTCAACGCGATGCAGGGGCCTAACTTTGATTTCCTCCTTTTTTCCGGACGACCGAATTTGCCCTCCTATTCGGCCAGAACGAAGTCAATAGAGCACCGGTTGACGATCGACTGGCTTCTGTGCAGGAAGAAAAAATGGGCACTCTTCGTCACACCGGTTTGGTCGTCGACAACAGGTGGCCGTATGTGTCCAAAATTCGTAGTGCTGTAGATACCTCACCCCATCCCGTGGAGTTGCCGATGAGGCGGGATTACAAAAGTGGAAATATCAAGCGCACGCGATTCAAACCAGGGAATAAACAGAGGTACCGCTGAGGAGTCTCGCCGTGGTTCAATCCGTTCCGTAGGTATAAGCACAGCAGTAACAGAAGACCTGGTGCCCGCTCTCGGGCTAAACAACATGTACAGTAGAGTCTTGGCGGTTCTATTTGCCGTTGGAAAAATCGATGGATGAAATAGATAGATTGAGGTCTTGCCCACAGTAGCAACAACAGCAGTGGGGAGCGAAGTTGAGGCGGTTGGTGCTGTTGACGCAGTCGCCATGTGGGTTTCAGAACGATGTAGGGAAGGCGTCTTTTGCTGGACAACAATAGGGCGGGGGATAAGGGGAGCAAACGAACGCTGCCGCCTCCAGCAAGTGAAACAGAGAGAGACTGAGATGTTGACAAACGGTCCACGCTCACTTGAAAATGCGGTGCTCCTGCCACGTTCCGTGCCGCGCTGCCCAATGAGTTATATCTAAAGTGTATTTAACCCTGTACATTGTTCATTTTTCCCGGGCGGCAGTTTGGCGGCACTGCTGTAGAATCGCGTGAGTCACGATGTGTGTGTGTGTGTGTTTGTTCCTCCGCCGTTCGTTGGCCATTTGACACCAGCGGGAAGAGGATGCACATTCTTGCAGATCCGCCCAATATTTTCCGAATACGTAGACTATGCATGAAGTGCGGAGGAAGTCTCCATCACACACAGCATCGCAGATACAGACTACTGCAGGTATGAGCCGGCCCCGCGGCTCATGACTCCTCCCTATCTAGTACTATGGCCTTTCAGCTGCGAAAGTAAACGCACAGGGATTCGGAACAGTTGACCTTCGGCAGATTTATTCCGCTACGGTGAAGCTCGTATGATGCCTTCTTATGCTCTCTCTCCCTCTCTATACCGTTGGGATAACCGAAAATACCCGTACTATCATGTCCAACCGCTGAACGCCGGCATCAGCCTACGCGAAAGGGTCTGGGGCCCCAGACAGATCCCTCAGCCAAGGGTAATGCTTGGACCACTCTCCAGAGCTAGGTAGGAAAGGCAAGAGTGCATGGGTGTAGTGTGCAAGCCCTGGTCGCGAGGAGCCTCAGGCGTGCAGTCTCTTTCGCCAACCCTAAGTATTTTCAGCAGCATTCTGGGGGAAGAGACGCCGTTTAGGTTCGAATCGCTGTTGCTGCTACCGCTCCTGCTGCTCTCTTCCTTGGCCTCTGTTTGCAAAACCTTTAGCCTAGAACCCTCTAGTCTAGTCTCGCAAAGTCTATCCATGAACGACGGACTTGTTGTTGTGTTGTTATTTTCGCATAAAATGTCGTTCCGATCCCGCTCAGTACCTTGTAATGTTCGTACTGGTCCAACTGACGCGGACGTCTTTCCGTGGTCACAAGCCAGCTGCCCCCAAAGGGGGGGTACACCTTTCAAAAATATAAAAATAGACATCAGGAAAATTTCTCCAAGGCGCGACTTGTTTTTCTACCCAGACGAAAAGTAGTCTAGAATGCCTTTCCATGTGACCACTTACAGAATCGGTCGCGTTTACTGCGAACCCTCGATGGTCCAGCAAGAAAATAGCTTGCTCTCGCCGAAGAGTCTTCGCCATTGTTCCGAACAGTGGAAGATGCATGGCAGGCACTGCAAGCAGATACACCAGGGCTGCATGTTGTCACGCAGCATGCTTGGGTGTAAACTTCGAAGTGTGGTCTGCCTGCTAGACTCTGGGGCCAACAGATCGCACCGACCGTTCGTCGTCGTTCCATCTGCCTAGATGGACAGCGGTACAATAACTCCGCGGCGATTGGTACCCACACACGCATCATGAGATCTCACCGTACGCAGCAGAGCGTCCGCACGTCCTGCACCTCTTCACCATTTTGTCGTTGACGCGGTTGCAGCAGTGGCACGGCCAAGGTTCTGTCGGTCCGTCCCAGTCGTGAAGCACCCTGGGTGTTGTGATGGCGCTTTCATGGTTAAAGACATGAGCAATCAGTTCTGGCCTGGTAGTCATCAATCTACAGGAAAATTATGGTAGGATGTCGCGTGTGCGACACACCAACTGTGAGAGAACAAGGCATTCCCGGAAGCCAATCCCCCCGTATCGGCCACAGCAGCGCGCCACGCCGACCAGCGCCTCGGCGAGAAATCATGAAACTGAAGCGGCGCCGAACGCGCCGCTTGGAACCCCTCCCTTTTCTATTCCACCGCACTCGCCTTGTCCCTCTTGTGTGGTGACCACACACACATACCTCACACCCCAGTTTCTCCTCCGACATCCGACACCTGCATCTTCTCTGTTGGGTGAGACCATTTTCTGTTTTACGTGCGAATGTGTATAGCTGGAAGAGAAGAGGCGTGGCATTAACACAGGCGTCGATGCACGCACAGAGCACCGTACCGGCTGTATCGTCGGCTTAGCCTAACGCCTCCCTCATCAGTACCTACAGCAGAGGCTGCGTGGACACAAGCAAATATATTGCTACGCGCCCCAACATCAAAAGATCACATCAACAGCAAAGTACTCAGGACTTTTTTGTTCAGGGGCATGTCTATGACCCAAAGGGCCCTGCTGCTACCGTCATGGCATCAGAGCTCCCCTTGGGCTGCTACTGCCATGTTTGGCTGTACAACCGGGGGCGGGGGTAATAGTTTCTTTGGGTCGAAAAAACAATAGCTGCAGGCTCGTGCGTTTAGATGGCAGGGGTGTTTGGGGTGCTCGGCAGAGTATGCAGTCTACGGGGCCTCCCGGGGGGTACGCGGATGAAATGTGTTGATGGGCATGCTGCATAGCGATGGTGTTGCCTATGGCATGTCTCTCACTCTCTGAGCAACAAGGTCTTGAGTCAACCTTCTTTCGCTTTCGGCCTCTGACGAGCTACCACACCCAAACACAAAAAATTGTAAGCCTGGTGTTGGTAGTGGGTATCGGCGTCTGGGCGGTGGGAGCTGGGCCATCGGGGCAGCGGACACCATTTTCATAGCTGGGATAGCGGCCAAAGGGGGCGAGGACAGCAGTGCAAAGCTGGTGCGGTGGCCAATGCGGGGATCGGGACAGCAGTGTTTACAGCTGGGACAGCACTTCGAGGCCGGGACAGCAGGGAGGGTTTAGAGTTTTGGTTTGATATGTCTGGAACGGAAGAGGAAGCAGCTCTGCGCGCTAGGTTGGATGGGGCGCTACGAGCTATAGATGCTGCCAAGGCTGAGACAAAGGAGGCCAAGGCTGAGACGGAGGAGGTTAGGGCAGCACAGCGGCAGTCGGCGGGCACACCTGCCGGCAGCAGCAGCCCAGGAGGCGACGGTCTAGTTGCTCCTGGAGGGGCTTCATCTGCACCCGTGAGGCCAATGTGGCCAGGCGGGGTGAATCATGATGGTGGTACTGGGGTGCCGGGTTTGCCTTTGGGAGGTACAATTGTCAGAACTCCTGTGCCTAGAATCCCGGCAAATTGCACCGCCGACACCTTTCTCATTTGGCGGAGACGCTTTCTGGCCTACGTGGACGGACGACCATAACCTCCAGCACACAATCTCGGCAGAGATGAGGTTAGCGCNCTCTGCGCGCTAGGTTGGATGGGGCGCTACGAGCTATAGATGCTGCCAAGGCTGAGACAAAGGAGGCCAAGGCTGAGACGGAGGAGGTTAGGGCAGCACAGCGGCAGTCGGCGGGCACACCTGCCGGCAGCAGCAGCCCAGGAGGCGACGGTCTAGTTGCTCCTGGAGGGGCTTCATCTGCACCCGTGAGGCCAATGTGGCCAGGCGGGGTGAATCATGATGGTGGTACTGGGGTGCCGGGTTTGCCTTTGGGAGGTACAATTGTCAGAACTCCTGTGCCTAGAATCCCGGCAAATTGCACCGCCGACACCTTTCTCATTTGGCGGAGACGCTTTCTGGCCTACGTGGACGGACGACCATAACCTCCAGCACACAATCTCGGCAGAGATGAGGTTAGCGCTGTCAGTTGTCAGGATGAAGGATACTTGACTCGCCAGTATGGTGCACAGCTGGTTGTTGAGCACAAGTGGGCATGAAAAATTATCATGGAGGCAGCGGTGGGGGCCCCGTTCGAGAACAACCTGTACTCTTGCCATTCCGTGGGAGAAGCGTGCTGGATGATGGAGGATTGGTTTTGGCCGAGCCACCCAGCTGATTGTCGGCTTTTCGTCGCCGAGCTGGACAACATCACCATGAAGGATGATGAGGACCCCAAGCTGTCTTCTCGCGTGTCGCACAACTGGATACCAAGTTGCGGGCTGTGGGCATCGCTAAGAGTGAGCAGAAAGTTGTGCAGATCCTTGTCCGCCAAATTCCCGCACGCTACCATGTCGAGAAGCGCACCAGTCTTTCCAAGCGTGTGATTTAGCCCGCGCGGAGTTGCAGGGCGTTGCGCCTGGTCGATATGCCACGCTCAAGGCCAGCGAGATGAGGGAGCGAGGGTCGGCAGCTGCGACGCCGGCGGTTTCTGCCAACCCCCATGCTCTTGTTGTGGGCCGTGGTTTTGGACACGGCGGCAACGAGGCAAGCGGGGGGGGCGGAGGTCAACGGCGGAATGGCAACACGGCGACGGCCGCGGGCAACACTGGTCCTCTGGGCGCGGTGTTGTCCAGCAGCAACAGCCGCAGTTGCAGGTGCAGCAGTACCCTGCCAACCAACAGCCGCAGCGGCAGATACAACAGTCGTACCAACAGCCGCAGCAGCAAATGCGACAGCAAAAGCCGTACCAACAGTCGCAGATGCAGCCGTACCGGCAGCCGCAACAGCCGCAGCGGCAGATACAACAGTCGTACCAACAGCCGCAGCAGCAAATGCGACAGCAAAAGCCGTACCAACAGTCGCAGATGCAACCGTACCGGCAGCCGCAGCAGCAGCAGCCGCAGCAGTAGCCGCAGCAGCAACAGCCCGCTATGAACGGTGTTGGTGGCATCTACGATTGCGGTAGTAATGCCGTGTATCATCAGCCGGAATCACCACCTCCAGCTGGCGCGCCGATGGGCACAGTGCACAGATGCCGCCGGAGTGGATGGCACAGTCACCACGCCACAGATTGCGCCGCCCCCCGCAGGTTCGAGGGCACGTGCGATGCATGCGGCCAGTACATTTGGCGCAACTGTGCCAAGAGCAACCGGTACCCCCACCTCAACGTCGTCACTTCTGCTGGTGCTCTCGGTCCGGAGCACGCGTACACCACCGCGGATACATCGGCCCTCCAATTTCGTGATGTCCCGGCGGCCGATGGCGCATACCTACAAGGACTGCTGGCCGGCGCTGGTGGCGGCGGCAGCGGTGGTGGTGGTGCTGGCGGTGGCGGCAGCGGCGGTGGCGATGGCGGTGGGGCGATCGTACAGCAGCAGGTCGTGACACCGGGCGGGCCCTACTTTGATTTTGACGACATTTTCCACGGCGGCGGCGGCGTGAAAGGTGAATATGGCGGCGGCCGCGGTGGTGGTGACGCAGCGGGAGCGGGCCCTGAGACGCTTGGCGACGGCGAGGGTACCTTCGGAGGCGGCATCTTCGCGATGCACCTTGTGTGTTCCGTTACCTCATCCCGCCCCGTGCACGCAACATCCAACCATTCCCCACATCGCCCGGGTTCGACGGTCTTCCTTGGAGACACCCGCGCCGTAGTCCGCGTGGTCCCTTGCGGGGAAAAGGTGTACAACAGGCGCCCGCCGCTCCCGAAGGAGCAACTACTCATGCTTGGCGACGGCAAGCAAAACCCGGTAGAGAGTTTCGATTACTTGGATGTGATCTTCCACTGACCTGAGGACGTGCCCGTCACCCTGAAGAATGTTGGTGTGGGTTTGGCGCTAGATATTCTGTCGCTGAACAAGATCCAGGATCGCCATGAGATCAAGCTTAATCGGCATGGAGCGTCGATCTTGGGGGGCCGGGAGCGCGTGACGAAATTCCCTCTCGGGAATTACGTCCAGGGGACTCGCGTTGATCCACTGCCTCAACGCGACTCACCTCCTCAGCCCCCCGCGATGGTTGCGGCGATGCTACGGCCTGGCTCGCAATCCGGCATCGACTACAACGCTCTTCACTGCTCCCTCGGTCATGCCAATTCCAAGACGCTGTACGACACCGCCAAGCCGATGGGTATCAAGGTGACCGGCACTCAGGAGTACTGCGATGGATGTGCGGAATCGAAGGCGATCCAGCGCTCGGTCCCCAAGGTCATCTCCCCCCTCCCGCCGGACGACGCGGCCCCTTGAGCGTTTCGCCATGGACCTAGTCGGTCCGTTCGGCCAATCCAGCTGCGGTGCCAAGTACATGATGCAGATCCTGGACCACCACACCAACTACGGATAGACTTGCTTTCTGCGGGAGGAGAGCGGTACAAACGTGGTGGTGGCCTGTCGTGCGTGGTATGCCTCCATCAAATCGCTCTTGACTACTCACGGGGGGCTGCTGGCGGAGCTGAACATTACGCGGGAGCTCACGGCGGTCGACGGGCCCAAGAGCAAGGGTCGTGTGGAGCGGGGGATTGCACTAGTGATGGAGGGGGGCAAGGCTGCGTTTCTGGAACTCCCGAAGCTTTTCCCCGGAGTTACGTTCCCGGCCAAGGCGCTGTCCTTCCGGGCCATCTGGCTCGTGGCCTTCGCGCGGATCAACGGCTCTCTGAACATCGCAGCGGAGGTGTGCAAGGAAGACAAGCGGTGCCCGGAGGTTAAGCTGTACGGCAGGAGGAGGATCCGAGTGCTTCTGCCGTTCATGATACCCGGCTTCGGTCACCGTCACCGCCCGTCCAAGATGCACAGTAAAGGGGAGCGGTGCTTCTGTTTGAACTCAGACCAGGATCATTCCTCTACGACGCACAAGATCATCACGCTGGCAGGGGTGCCCACGTACTCCGAACATTGCACATTCGGCTTTAGCAGCCAGGGCTTTCGGGGAGATGGGCGTTCTTGGGGGTCGGTAGGGGGGATGGCCGGGGTCCCCGCGGTGGCGGCAGGAGCGGCGGCATCGACGGCGGCAGCTCCAGCGGCGACGTCGGGGGGGATGGCCAGAGGCCCCGCAGTGGCAGAGGGAACAGCGGCATCGGCGGAAACTCCGGCGGCGACGGAGCAGCGGCAGCATGAGCATATGACGGAGCCGGAGAGCATGGTGGAGAGCGGAGCAGCGCGCCGCGCGGTGTTGGCGGAACTTGCGCGGATGGCGGGGGGGCCTTCGCGGGTGAGCACACCTGCGGCACCTGTTGCCACACCTGCCCCTGCGCACTCGGCGGCGGCGCCGCTGGCATCGGACGGACTGTGGACAGAGATGGTGCATGAGGGCGGTACCGGCGGGCGTAGGCAGGGGCAGCGGGACTTTGTAGCGATCTCCGCAGTGACGGGGTAGCGGGCGAAGCGAGATGGGCCAAGGCCGGGGATATTTGCTCTTCTAGCCATGGAGCACGAGATCAAGCGATCCATCACCGAGCTTCCTGCACTGGGCGCGACTGAGCCAGCCCTGCCGACAGGGCTGTCGTGCGATCTGGAGACGCCTGAGACATACGGGGAGGCGCACGCGGGGCCACACCACCACACCAGGTCATGGGTTCGAGTCCCGACAGAGTGAGTTTTTTCTCGCTAATTAAATCCTGGTCTCGGTTGGAAGCGACGAGCTGCAAAGCTCGTTGTTGGTAAACTTGATCGACTTCATAAGTCGCGAGGGAAGGGATTGCTGTACCCTGCTCGCGATAAAAATATCTCAGGCAGGAACCGAAGGAGGGGGTCCAACCCCCCCCTCCTTTGTGACCCCGGTTGGGTCGTCTAGCTGGTAGAAATGGAAGATAGGGGCCAGAGGGGCAGACGACAGAGTCCAATGATGGGAGACAAAAAAAATAATATGGACCAACGCCGGACGCAAGGAGTTTTTCGGGCTGAATGCAGTGGGCACCTTCAAGGAGGTCGGGGCGGAAAAACAACGAGGGACAAACGTCATCTCCGTCACGTGGGTGTATTCATGGAAGGGAGACGAGTTCGGGTATGCTCTGCGTGCTAAGGCTAGGTTGGTAGCCCGTGGTTTTGCGCAGCGTGAGGGTGTTGACTTCTTTGAGACTTTCTCCCCGTGTCCTTCCATCACGAGCATTCGATTGCTAGCCGCCATTGCCTGTGTGTTAGATTGGGACTTGTGCCATTTCGATGCCGAGCAAGCCTTTGTCCAATCAGAACTGGATGAGGTTGTGTTCATTCGTCTTCCCCCTGGGTACGGTGCGCTTTCCGGTAAGGTCGTACGGTTGAGACGGAGTCTTTGCGGTCTGAAGCAGGCGTCTCGCACATGGCATCATCACTTGATGCGTGGCATGAAAAGTCTTGGTTTCGAGCCTTGTGCCGCCGATGGGTGTGTGATGCGTCTGATCGAGAGCGGTGTAGTCAATCCACGTAGACGACATCTATTCTATCGGGATAAAGAGCAGG
>CACKRE030002630.1:73222-98295 GCA_902602495.3 Ectocarpus sp. CCAP 1310/34 | reverse complement strand
TGATAGCCTCGTTGGGTCAGCAGCTTTCCAGTCCGGGGGAACCACACGTCCCCCCCGGCTTTCGTGGTCAGCGTGAGGCCCCCCTTCATCCCCGAATGCGTGTGGCTCACCTCCGCCAACGAAGACAACGAGAGGAGGTTGTAGGGGGGCCTCTGGTACATGGGCAGCATTCAGTACTGGTACGGGTACTCCACCATCTTCCGTCTGTAGGACTAAGGTCACATCTCCGTATCCTAGAAGAGGAACGGGGGCCTTCTCGCCTCCGATCCCCTTCACCCAACCGATACGCTCACGGTAGTTCACGAAGTTGTCTGCACATCGGAACATGGAGCACGTGGCCGCTGTGTCGGCCACATACACCGCCTGGCCTTGTTCCACAACCCCCACTAGACCTACTTCACCAACGGTACCACACTCGCCTGGGGGGACTGCCACGGCACAAAACGGCTGGTCTTCCACGGAGTCCACGTCGCTCGCACGCTCCAACACTTGGGCTAGGACGGCCTCCTCCGTCGCGCACTTTTCTTTGGTGTGGCCCCACCCCTCGCAGCGCGCACACCACGGCACTAAGTTCTTCTCGTTGGTAGTGCAGCCGATCGCTTGATGTCCACGATGTCCACACCTAAAGCACCGGCCCTGTAACTTATAGTCCCCGCCACCGCCGCCATCGGCGCCTCCACTGCTGCTTCCCTTGCTCTCCTCGACTCCTCCGGATCCGCCTGAGCGGCCGCCGCAACCGCTGCCGCCGCGGCCACGACTGCTGCTGCGGCCACGGCCGCCGCCACGACCACGACCTTGCCCCTGACTCCTACTTGAGTACCGCTCCCTGCGGCCCTCACCATCGGCGAAGTACGCTTGCTCTGCGCCCTTCGCCACTTTTCCTTCCCACTGCTCCAGCTTGTCCTTGATCACCTTGTATTCGATCATTGCTTCCTTTAGCACACCGGTCCGCGTCAACTCCTTCGCGTGTCGCAGGTTGTGCTTTGTCATGGCATACTCGTCCGAAAGGGCATCCAGGAAGACGTGAAGGACGAACGTTTCGTTGACAGTTGGTCCATTCTCGGTTAAGGACTTTGCGGTTTGGAGCATCTCATTGAGGGTGTTTTGGGGGTGTTCACCTCTAGAGACCTTGGTCGACGTCAAGGACTTGAGGTCCTCTGACGGCTGTACAGATGATTCAGGGTCGTGTATGGTCTTGAGCTCACGAAGAGCTCCCTGGGGCGTCTCTGCCCTCTTCATGATTTTCCGATATTTTTCTTTTAACGCGTGAGACAGGAAGTTCTACGCGTGGAATGCGAGCTCTGCTTGCTTGCTCCGGTACTGCTGTGACAACGAAAACTTGCTCTTTCCGCTGTTGACGGGGATCTCCAAGCTCCCGCTCTCTTCAAATTGTTCCAACAGGTTTGCGCCATTAGCTGCCATGCGGAAACCATTTAGCCATTCGTTGAAATCTTTCGATTTCCCGCTGAATGGAGGAGAAGTGTACCGCACTTTTTGGTACCCCGTCGCTGGGGTTGTGGCTCCGTATCTAAAGCCAACACCAGCACCACCATCTCCCATGGCACTACTATAATCTTGGTTGTGAGCAGCGGCTACTCTCACCTCTTGGGGGACAAAGCCCCCTGCTTCGCCGCTGTGTCGCCCTGACGGCCAGACTCTCGAACACGTTCGCGCAGGTACCTCCCGTCCTGCGCACTCCCGGTCCACGGTGCCCCTCCTTCGGCGTTCGTGAACTCCGTAGCGGCGCTCTCCCTAGCATCGCCGCGATCAGCGGCACCCTCCAGGGTGCCAACTGGCTCCTCCTTCTTGCTTGCCTTGATGGTATCTTCCACTAGCGACATTAGCTGGCTCATCTGATCCGTCAGCGAGCTGACTGGTGTCCTCAGGGCCACGAGCTCTTCANTCCCGTCCTGCGCACTCCCGGTCCACGGTGCCCCTCCTTCGGCGTTCGTGAACTCCGTAGCGGCGCTCTCCCTAGCATCGCCGCGATCAGCGGCACCCTCCAGGGTGCCAACTGGCTCCTCCTTCTTGCTTGCCTTGATGGTATCTTCCACTAGCGACATTAGCTGGCTCATCTGATCCGTCAGCGAGCTGACTGGTGTCCTCAGGGCCACGAGCTCTTCACTTGACCTCTTTCTGTCTTCCGCCGCAGAGTCGCTGGAGGAGTCACCCCCATCTTTGCGACCTGACATTCCTAATGGACTCTCCCTCGAGGGACTGACACTAGTGTGTTCGTATATGTCCTTTACTTGGAAGGGGAAATCGTTTTATCTCTTGTATTAGACACGCAAGGGGAGTAGGGAGAAGTGAAGCCCTCTTTGGAGTTCGAGGGGTCCCCGCACATGCGACCATTTCAAGGTGTACATGTGCCCCATCTTCGTGCCTCTGTTGTTGCCGGTAGATCTAACCAGTTCGTATCCAAACACACGAGAGTTTTTTTCTCACTAAATAAATCCTGGTCTAGGATGAAAGCGACGCGCTGCAAAGCTCGTTCGTTAGTAAACCATAATCGAGTTCGTAAGTCGCGAGGGAAGGGATTGCTGTGCCCTTCTCGCGATAAAAATACCTCAGGCATGAACCGCAGGAGGGGGTCCAACCCCCCCCTCCTTTGTGACCCCGGTTGGGTCGTCTAGCTAGTAGAAGTGAAGGATAGGGGCCAGAGGGGCAGACGACAGAACAGAGTCCAATGGTGGGAGAAAAACAAAAAAAACAACAAACACGAACATCTCAAACCTCACTCAACCCTTTGGTTTCAGTATACAGCAATAATCACTCAACACGTCGATGTGTCCGGCAATCTCCTACATCACTCAACCTGTGACGTTTCCGTAAGCCNGTCTAGCTAGTAGAAGTGAAGGATAGGGGCCAGAGGGGCAGACGACAGAACAGAGTCCAATGGTGGGAGAAAAACAAAAAAAACAACAAACACGAACATCTCAAACCTCACTCAACCCTTTGGTTTCAGTATACAGCAATAATCACTCAACACGTCGATGTGTCCGGCAATCTCCTACATCACTCAACCTGTGACGTTTCCGTAAGCCATCCTCACTNGGGGGGGGGGGGGGGGGGGGGGGGGGGGGGGGGGGGGGGGGGGGGGGGGGGGGGGGGGGGGGGGGGGGGGGGAGCGAAGGGAGAGGGATGAGGAGAAGGAGAAGGAGCCAGACGTGAGCTCGAGGGGGCGTAAGCGCACCTCGAACCGGGTTTTGCAGATCGCGATACCGGTTTGTTGAGAAGCACGGTGAGCACTAGACCACTAGTCAGCGGCTGATTAGTGGTCTAGTGGTCATCGTGCTCCTTCCCAAAGTTAATATCCGAGTCCGTCAAGCTTTCTTTCAAGCCACGAACACGTCCCCCCGGGGTTGCCATCCCTGTGATCAGCGCTGTCTTGCCCGGAGAATTCCATCGGTACAAGAGGTTCATCGCACGTTTTGCGAAGCCTCGTCAGACCTTTTTATCCCATACTAGTATATCGGGCGCAAATAATAAAACCCTCGGCATATTCCTCGAATGCTCAAGGGGAGATTCGAACCCCGGGGATTAACTTTTGATCATTAGTCAGCGCTGGCTGGTGGTCTAGTGTTATCGTGCTCCTTAACACTAGCGTCTCCGAATCGCTAAAGGTAGCCGTCGACCTTCATCGAATAGACTCTAGCTCTTGCCCCCCCAGCGATATCTTCAAGCTTATTGAAACCCAGGCCATCGGGCGCCTTAGCTTCCCCCACTAGAATCACGACCACGGCCAATTTCCTTGCCTACCCGCGAGACATGCTAGCCACGTGCTCTACGCGCCAGAGATGCCTAAGGAGTACGGCCAACGGTGCACCCCACACCCTCCCCAAACAGGATACATGGAAACTCGTTTGACAAAAGCGTACCAAGCCAGCCGCCCTACCTGCGGCGCTCAGAGAGATTCGACACGCAACACACAAGACACCCCCATAGAACTTCTTTATGTACCACTGCTGATTGTAGTACTTTTCAGTTCCTGCACCAAAGCCAGTATCTTCTCCAAACCGCCCTGCATGTCTTGCACTTTGGAGGCCACATGGTGGCGCAACTCCTCTAGTTCGTCCTTCGACGCCACGTTCTTGCGCAACTCCTGAAGCTGCTTATCGGTTGTCCTTTCTAGGCGGTCCCGGAGAAGCTTGGTGCGTTCCACCGTGGTCTTTTCTAGGCGGTCCCGGAGAAGCTTGATGTGTTCCACCGTGGTCTTCCTCTCCTTCTCGTCTTGCCGAACATCCTTGTCGTTCATCGGGTCTTCGAGGAATTCAAGCAGATTTTCCGCGCCTGCCCCACAACAGCCCTTCTTCAGCATGCTCTCTATCGTGGGCGTACTAGAACGCATTGGGGATTTTTTATCCTCGCCAGGATCCTGGGTGGACCGACATGCAGCTAGCTTCCAGCACCAAGAGAAAAACTCCGTACCAGGCAAAATCAACCATCGCAAAACAAGGCAGCACGGAGCACCCAGAATGCACAACAAGAATATCAGGAACCAGGCGAGTACAACTCCGATCCACTGAAGAACGGATCTAAACACGATGCGTACACCCTGAAGCATTCGCCATAGTGGTGAGCCACAACTGCCGAACACTACAACATCCTTGGCCGTGTCCTCCTCGTCGGGCTCCTCGTCGCCCTCCTGCAGAAAACCAAAAAAAGAATTCTGTTCGTCCGTAGTCGAAAGCCACGAGTGGCACGCATACTGAGCGTAGAATAACCCCGAGAGACTCCACAGCATCGCTCCTCCAGCAACAGCTACAGAACCCAGCACGAGCCACCACACGAACTGCCCAAAGGCCCGCCTAGCGCTTCTATGTCGATGTCTCGCGCCTTCCCACACATTCCCCCAGAATAGGCGACCATCCTCATCAGTCGCAGGGCGTTCTGTCTCACTGTGTTCTCTCTTCGCCTCCAGGAGAAAATAGTATGGTAACGTTAAAACGATCACCCCCAGCGATAGAATGAGCTGAACCAAATTGAAGGGGGCGGGAAGCACGTCGTTGTCGACAACCGTCCGGTAGTGAGCAATAATGCGCGCCTTCGACACCTTGAACGCCTCAGCAGTATTTTCCATTACCTGGGCGTGCTCAGTGCTCAATATGGCAATCAGGAGGTTAAGGAGCATAACCGTGACGATGCACAGATACACGACAACCAGGATCGTGGCCACAGGGTCGTATCGTCCGCCGGAAAACTCGTCGAAGATGCCAGTCTCGCCAAGCATGGCCTTGAAAAGGCCAAGCAAGGTGTCACCAAAGTCCGCTACATCCCGGAAGAAAACGTGAAGCGCCATGGTGAATCCGATCATGACGACCAACATGACCGCACCAAACTGCAAGAGTGTCGCCGTCATGCGGAAAATCACCTGTGCACGGGGGCGGGTACGGCATGAGGTGGGTGATGTGGCAAGAGGTTGTGAGTGTACCTTGGCCCTGGTTCTTGCCAAATTAGTAAGTCCGGTGGGTTGCCCTCAACAGATCGACAAAAAACTACTTGCGCATGGGGTAACCAGTCTAAAACACAAACTACCTAGCAGACTACTTTAATGCTACAAGAATCCTTGCCATTCTTCCGGCACAACAGGCTCAGTGAATCTGTATCACAGCGAAGTGGCAAAAAATGAAATGGGTGACGATGTGTCGTATTTTCATCGGCACAACAATCGATCTACTGGTCCCACCAATGCTTCAAAAAGTTTTAAGCATTTACCTGGACCATCGGTCCATGGAACTGGAGGATCTGGGCGAAGAAAAGAACGCGGGCGACCACCAACGGGGCACTCAGGGCGTAGAATGCTGGCCCCCAAGTACTGGTCCAGTCGTCCCATCTGATGACCAAGCCGACGAACAAGAACAATATGCCTAGCGCGTCCAGAACGTTCCACTGGTCCTTGAAGTATGCACGGATGCCCCGCTTCATCTCGCGCCCCTCTCGGTATGCTCCAGCCTGAGGAACGAAACAAACGTGTTTGGCGCGATAAGGAGGTGGGGGATTTTCGCACTGGTATGTTCCAAGTATTGTTGTAGAGGGAGATGGCCTAAGTGGTGCAACTAAAGCCTTGCTGCGCGGTGTATCGCGCACGGGCCGTGTTCAATACAGACCGATTGCCGAAATGCAAGTAGCCGACTGCGCCCGTACATGATGGACGAGAAAAAGAAAACACGGCACCATTTTGAAAGCTGCCATGGCCACCATACGTTTGGAAGGTGCTCACCGTGATGAAAATCAGCGCACATGCGCCTTCGGAGAGGCTCAACCTGTGGGCTACGATGCCGTCCAACCCCGAATCACTTTCGGTCGTGCTGTGGAAGAGAACGAAAGAGCTGAGCACAGCGACCATGCCAACATACACCACGAAATCCAGCAGCATTCTCATGGCTGGGACTTCATAGTACTTGGTTGGGGCCGCAACCATTGCTGCCACGATGAACTGTGTCCCGGGCAAAAAGGTCAGGATTGGAGTATTATCCCATATTCCCTGCCGAACTCCTTTAAGCAACGCTGCAAGAAGCGCAACCGGAATCCCGTCCGACCCGAACCCGTGTTCGTCTCGAAAGAGGCCATCCTCTTCCAGGTACCATAAATGGTGCTCATTCTTCAATAATCCTGCCGTGTCCATCAGGTCCGGTAAGCCCAGCGTAAATTTGCTTGACAGGAAGTCCATAATCAATGGAACTTTGCAAAACGTCTCTAGCTGCAGCGGGTCCGAAATAATCATGTCCAGAGGCCCTCCTAAGTCGTTCGATCCAGTTGTTGCCCTCATCAGTTCCGGCTCAAGAACGTTAGTACAGGAATCCATGCCCGCTTGTTCTTCAAATCCACGGACCGTCTGAGGTAAGCGCTCGAACATCTCCAGCAACAGCTCGTCAATGCTTGACTTGGTGTCAAAAAGCGCCCTTCGCTCTCCCTCGCTAGCTTGCTTCGCGGCCTCACTAAGCCGTATGGACAAGGTGACGCCGGGGACGAAAGGGTTCGCGGCGGAGGTCACAGCACGCAAGCAGCAGCGTTTGAAAATGTCTCCAGATGCCGCCTTTCGTGAGAGCTCCTTGAGCGCGCTGGCGGATGGCCGTGCCGAGTTTGCAATTAGCGAAAACAGCATCTTGAAATCATCCGCATGGAAGCGTTCCGATATATCCCTCGCCTCGTGAGAAAATGCACCGTCCATCCACGAGCTTCGCTGTTCCGCCACCTGGAATGTGGTACGCGCGAGCAAAACAACGAGACAACGCACCACTGTTCGTGATGCCGAGAAAATGATGGATGGATATTTTTTCTGCACTGGATATGGGCAACAGGGCCACCGAAACGCCCATGGCAACGGCCGAATCCCGCACAATATGTACTGACGAGGGTGATTTATGATCAACGGAAATCTTCCCATCGGTAGACCAGGAAAATCCAAAGAAATATATGGGAGACTGCAGAACTTCTGACCGTGCAAACAGCCGACATCGGTGAAATCATAAAATCTGTTCTTGGAGGCAAGTCATTCAACATACCTTCCGGCCAGACAATGAGCGATCCATCAACCTTCGTGCCAGCCGAGCATGAAGACTCCTAGCGCTTCGGGGATATCCCTTCATCCACCTCTCGATGGTTTCCCAGTCGACCTGGCATTCATGAAATTCACACACACGAAATCGAAAGAGCACAGCATATCTGTGATACTTAATCCACTACACGATCTGCTATAGGTAGACATTTGCGCGCAAACTCGTTACGAATTGCACCAAGCAGGCAGAATTGTCACGGGCTCCGCGATTCCAAGCACATGTACCAGGTACAAGGCGGTGGCCGTACTCTTGCACCGACGAGCGAGGGACAACGGATGGCAGGGACCCCCATCACTTCGAACCGTCTTTCGCAACATCCACCGTGCGTGTACGTGACGGCAGGAAAGCGCAGGTACTGGCAGTTGGCAACAGTACACGGCGCCCGTTTCCCCTTCAAATTCAAGTGGAGAAAAAAAACGGAAAGAGGAGTGGTGCTACTTGCAGAAAATGGCGGTTAGGCGAAACTTGACTCCCTTTCGTGACCCCAAGAAACCTGTTCATTGAGTGCTTGGCATGCCTAAATGAAAAAAACACCGGTATCAACAGCGTCCGTTCAAACATGACCACACGTACCTCTGTTCCGAAGTTTTTGCAGCGGCCTACCACGAACTTCAAGGCAGCTTCAATGACCCCGATATTCTCTGTGTCGAAGGCCTTCCGAAGCATGCAGGCCACAAGTTGATGCGCGTCATACACTGTCGTAGGCATAACACTTTCCATGTCTGCCAATGCCAAAGCCTCGACGAGCTGCGTTCGAAACGACAAAGCGGCGGTATGTTCGAGGGTTCGAGCCTTTGACTTCACAAACCCAATCACAATTGGGGATCTCGTCAACCTCCCCACGAGGTCACCTGCTTGAGCGCATGAGGAGATGACTAGGAGTTGTTCCACATCAGCTTCCAACAGCCTGCCAGCAACAGAGTTTTGTAGACTGAGTTATCGATGCCACGAACACGCCGGTACATTTGGACTAGTCAAGAGGAAAACCTCCAACGGAAAGATTGAAGCTCAGTAGTCAGCACCTCATAAGCAGCGACAGACACGGCGAGAAAGTCGGAGTGTCTACTGATCAAGGGTGTGCGCAAAACCCCCGAACGGAACAGCAAGAAATCACCAGCGACTTTCCTGGGCTAGAACCAAACCAACTCGTTCGGATTTTCAAACACGGTCAATCAGCGATCGATAAAGCGAATGAGCCAGCGCAGCTTATCTCTAACGCTTTTGAAAACACAGACGAACGGACTTCGCCGCATCCTTGTGCAGTCCAGCTGTTTCATTTTCAACATTACGCGTACGCCAATTCAACATTCGCGGTCTTCGCCAGCAAGACGTGGTAGAACAGGGCAAGGAAGGGGGCACATATCCCTCCATGTTGCCTCACAAGCGACACGTATTCACACGTTCATAAAAAAAATGCACACCCCACTGGATGCTGGAGCTCAAGCGATTTTGCAGCTAAATCGCCTCGACAAAGTGGGATTGTTGGCCAACAGCGGAATGGTTGGCCCTACTCGTCAACCCCACATGACCAAATGAGCTAATACCTGATGGTGATCGAGGACTTCCCATGCGCATTCCAGGACGGCTTTGAACAGGTTCTCATCTCCTATGTCGAATGCCTTCGCCAGCAAGGATTCGCCAAAAATATTTTGGGACTCGACGAGATCCCCTCGCTGGACCACACGAGCAAAGGATCCAGCAATGCGCAAGTAGATTAGGCAAGCAGAGAATCCTTGTGAGCTTGCAATTTTCAAATTGCGCCACAAATTCCAAACTCTCCTCCATCACGAACTGCCAAGATGACCCACCGTCGGGCCCACGCCAAGATATCGCGAGGTGGCGAAAGCAATGGTTAAGACAAAACGGGATGCCGCCTCAAAGCAAAACTCCGTCCATTCATGTCGCATGAAGCCGTCAACAGCGTCATGGAGGTAAACGAGCAAGGTATCGAGTTTCCCCGGCCGGCGAGCCATTTCCGGTGGAGTCAATGTCAGTTTGAGGGAGTGTGCCGATCTCTCCTGGGCGAACCAAGGTACCCAGGTGCCCGACAGAGGGACCCTCCTTAAAAAAATTGGCGCGATTCGTTCACCTGATTGGGACTAAGGAGAGCCCATGCGCACTTCCGTACGAGTTCAAACAGCTGGACGTCACCGCTTTCGACAGCTTTCGACAATAACGTCTCGCCAACGACGTTCTTCGAGCTGATGATGTCACCGACCTGACACACCACAAACACACGAGAGAAAGTAAACCTCACTCAGGAGGTGCTCAGGGCCTTGTAGGGAAATGTTGAAGGGATAGGGACAAATTCTGAGATATTCAAAAATATTGCACCCAACAAAATGGTAGATATGTCGTATTCTCCTCACGATACAGGCTTGAATTCTTCGCCAGCATGTATATCATGCATTGGCTTCGGTCGTGGTCCCGCATTGTCAACTTTGGATCGTCGCCACAAGCCGGTTACGGTGGTGTATCGCGTCGGAACCGTTCAGCTTCCCGCTACCTAAATAAAATATCGCCTGGTTCTTCAAAACGAGACCCTGCGCTATGGTTGCTCGGATGGAGTTTCCCTCTATGCATGCCTCCATATTATCACAGACGAGGACCACCGGTGGCTATTCCGCTTCCGAAAACCGATCTCAAACACACGTGTGGGGTATGAAACTTGACGCGAAAAAAAAGTTCAACACGACTCACGACAACGTTTTTCAGCTGCCTTCGGTGTACAGAAAACAACCGGCTCGCGACACACATTTGAACAATGAAGCTACTCCCACACCTCACCCGTAAGTCTTTACTCTGGGCTGCTGCAAAGGAAGGGGGGAGTTCTACATCATCGTTGAATGCGAGGGAGGACGCGGAACACGTCCGCACGCAAGTTGAACGACATCATGCGGACCGCCTCTACGATGACTCGCAGTTAGTGACGACGTCGAGAGAGGACCTCATCAGCTCTGCGCGTAAAACTTTTGTAAGAGGGCGCGAGAGTTGCCCTCTACGCGACTCACTCACGTGACCTTCGAACCGTCAAGGACGAATACACGACCGACTTGTTTTTGGAGGTCCTCGTGGTGTCCTGGACAGACTTCCCTGCACGCCGTTGCACAAAACAAGTGCACCCAACTAAAATCTAAATAAAGCTCACTTCGTCTCAAGTTAACGTAGATATCGAACTCATAAGCTCCGTCACTTCTCCACCTACCCACGACGAGAGTGGACTACCTTTGGCTCCAAGCAAAGGAGCGAACACAGGCTACGCGTTGTCGTCGCCAGTTTGTCAAGGTGGTCGGTTGTAACGTGTCGAATTGTACGAAAACGTCGATGCGGGTACAAAGAGCACCAGAGAGCTAACAGCGGACAGCTAACTACACCGTGTTGCGACTGTTTGCTCGTGCACGTGCGTAATTCAGGTGGTGAAATACTGTAGAAACACTCGACAAATGTAGTTGAGATCATGTGTGTGCGTACCGTCCTCTCCACATGGGGATGCTCCGGACCCAGCACCCTTCACTCATGTGACTTGCAACCGTTCATAGACGGCTATGGTTTCAGCAATTCGCTATGGATAACTAGCAGCGGCTCAATTGAAGGAGCGGGTATTTCAGGAACAACACGATTCACCAACACATGTGGACCCGAAAAAACCCGGAGAACAGTGAGTGACAGCATTCAGAATACTCGGCTGCGCACAGGGCAATGAAACAGAGTTTCCTGGAAATCTCTGGTGCTCTCACCTGCTTCTCCGACAACACCACCCGGTTATTGATCCGCGTGGCAAGCTCTGGGTGGTCAGGCTCCAACACCTTCTCTAGTGTATCTTGTAAGCGATCGTATAGCTCCTCGGCCTCACCGTGAATACCCTGCACACCAACCCGTTGCCCATTGTGAGGGTGCCACACACAACACAAAGAACTCATCGACAAACGTGAACGCTGCAAAGATCGCGTTCGCCTGCTTCTACAAGGTGGGGCTGTGGGCCAGGAGATAGCACATTTGTTGGATCTCTGAAAGTGCGCTCGCTGATCGTCGTTCCCACCGAAGACAAGGAAAGATACAATGGATACAATTCTTGACGGGCCCATCCATGCCGGATGGTCCCCTTCCACTGGTTTTGGCAACGACGTAAGACAATCACGGGTAGATGAAACCAAGGCTCATACACAACGGCAAAACTCTAGAAAGAGGTGCTTCAGCAACAAGATAAACTTTTAAAGGCCGTACCTGGGCGTCTTTGGGTTCTTTGGCCTTGCGTAGCTCACGTTCGAACTCATCCAAAAACTTGTCCATGTCACGACCTTCAACCGCCTTCATCAGTGCCGTTGTTCCACCACACCGAAACGGTTGCCGCGAACCCATCTGAAACGATGCAGCAAACCGACAACGGCAAGTCATCGTACGATGCAATCGATCCCCAAGATAACTCGGCGAATATAGCCAATAATCGATGCTCACTTCGGCATCCAAAAGGCTAATCAAGCATGTCAAGACGCCATTGTTACCTCGGTTGCCTCTATTCCATGCTCCTTGCAAGCATCCCACACAGCGTCCACGGTATCCTTGTTGCCGCTGAGAGCCGCGAGTTGAAGCAGCGTTCGATGCTGACCGTCTTTCTCCATCAGGTGTTGCCTCAGCTGTTGCAGAGTGAAAATGAGCTCGGTTGACACTAAATTGAGACTGGTCACCTAAGATTTAAGACGACACAACTCGGTTACGAGCTGGTACGTCTAAAGCAATGCAGGTACAGACGAGAAGATTCGTCTTTGTTGGGATGAATGATTGCGAAGGAACAAGCCGGCAGCGGAGTAATCCTTTGCTACACCGCACCCGTTCAACCTCAACCCTGCATCAACCAATGAATTAGCGTTGCACGGCTCGAGGTGGTAATTTGTACAACATCCCCTGTGCAGCATTCTCAACACCTCCGATCAACGGACAGACCGATCCATAACCTCGCTGCCTTATGCTTAAGTACTACTAGCACGCACGTTGGCTAACGCCTGCACGTACTTCGAAGTTATTGGAGTACTGTTCGGTACAAATAGGTCTCGGGCATGTACGGTGCGTCAATTGAGAAACATCGAGATGCGTCATCGAAATTGGGCCGGATGTGTCTAGCGAAGAGAAAAGTGGGGAAAGCAGTACAGTTCCTGTTATTCGTGAACAATTCAAGACACGTTGCCCATGAAGGTGCTCACTCATTCAACGCGCTCCCTGCCTGGTTCTCCTCGTCTTCACACGTCACGAGAATCATTGCGACAGGGGAATAACTAGTGGTACCATGCAGCCAACGATACCCTGCAAGCACGAGTTCGCCATTTGATTCTTAGTCTCACTTCGGTCTTGTCCTGGCTACCTAGAGCACTCCGAACGCGCTTGAAGCTCTTAGCTTCCCCGCTGGCGGCTGCCACCATCAGTACTGTATTCCCAGTTGCGGCGTCCTTCGACTTGAGCATCTCCAACATCTGAGCGGCCAACACGTCCCACGGGAGTCAGCACGGCAAGAATTGCCTCGTAGAATCGAATACCACGGGTGCTCACCATGCAACGCGACGTTTGATGTCAACATCTACAGCATAACCCGAATTGCAAGGCACAGAGTGCAAGCGAAGCCCTGGAGTCAAGGTTCCGTTCCCCGCGTCCCTTGTTTCAGAAACCCGGGGGCCGAACGATGCAGGAATCTGAAAGAGACATTATCCCGAGGAATCCCTTCCAGTCCCTCCTCCATGCAATCTTCAGTTACCCCACCCTATGACGGTAGGTCGTTATTAACGCTTAGGAGCATGAACGGGGTGGGTGGGCAGGGAAATGGCGAAAGGCCACACCATCTAGTGCACATAATCGTTAGGAAATCAATGGCCGACGCTTGGTTCCGTGCACTGCTTCTATACTCTACGCGGAAACACCAGTCTTCTTTGGCAGGGCGAAACATATCACCGCCCACGAAATCAATCAATGACCCACCATCATCGCACCGACAACGAGCTTTCCCTGACAAAAACCACGGTCTCCTTTTTTCTTGTGGTCAGCCGAACACATACACTCGTGCAGATATTCCTACCTGGCTTTTGTCGAGGTGCTTTGCGACAATATCAATGGCAGCCGCCAGGTTGCCATCATCTCCACTAAGAGCCGCGAGATGCAGCACCGTGCGGCCGCCGCCATCCTTTTCCACGAGTTGCTCCTGTAGCATCCCCTCGCGCTGAGTGAGCAACAAAGTGACGAGTACGAAGAAACTAGTGTGAGGTGTTGTTGAGGGTGAACAAAATCGAGTCGTGTGTGGTACCCGTGGGGCAAAAAAAAAATATTGAACTCGAAGGCCTCGAAGACCTCTGTCAGAGATGACCGATAACCGCGAACACGTGCAAACCTTATCTTGGTACTTTTTCAGTCATCCTCCATCTGAACGGACTATGACGCAACAAACGCTCCCCGGCGGGCCACCCTACCCAGCTCCACACGAGATGCATCTACAGCGTCGTTCTGACCAGGCTGGGCGCGGTGTTGTCGGTTACCTGGCCTCAACACCCGCACATTCACCGAAAACATGAGGTCGGAATGCAATCACCTTTAATGCCGTGTGTACACTCAAAAGCAGCTCTTTGGATTCGCCGCATTTCGCTGCGTGTAAGAGTGGCAAGGTCCCATTAAACAAGGCGCACGTATCGAGCCCCCCGTCGCTTCCACCGTAGGTTTGCCGCAGGAGCTCCTTCGCTCGTCCCCCGGTCAGCAAGTCCTCCAACCGTCTGAGGTCGGCATTCTCGATGATGTCTCGCAGATCATCTTAGAGAAGCGAACGGATCGTGAGCAAGCCGAAAACCGCTCAAGGGTTTGAGGTAGGGAACCCCAACAGATCGGCGAGATGCGCGGTTGAGCGCCTCCCAAGCGTGTGGCATGAAGGGGAAATATGCATGGCCAGCAGTATCCCTTCAAAACCATTCCAGAGTAGAAAATAAACCCCGCGCTGACCGCCGCCTGTTCATTTGCCTCGCTGATACGTTACACACAAGAAAGGCTAACCTCCATTGCTGCAAATCAGTATCACTCCTAACCTACTATCCTATGTATCCCCCTCCCCTTCAACGCGTTTCACCTACACTCATCACACACGAAGAACAACATAACATTGTAGATTTCAAAATGAGCGGGAAACTACACTCAAATCTACAGTACAACTTCAAATTTTGAAAATCGAAAAAAAATCACAAAAAAAAATGTGGTGGGTGTACAACAGTCCTCCTGCTGTACATACTGTAGTCTATATTCGAGTCGCCAAAAACAGCAGCAAAGTACTTTCTAAAAACAGCAAGGTGTCAAACGACACTGCGCCATGTTCCCTGTGAAGGCCACATTCTACATAATACAGATGCTTTTGTTCTTAGCACCAACTGGCATAACCGATCACTCAGTGTTAGGCTTACACAAACTCAAAATAAGCCAAGTCACCAGTCGGTTTCAACCCACTTACTGAAAAGACTTCACCACATCCCTTTCGACTGACGTCATATCTCGAACGGGTAGTCTTTCTGTGAGGTTATGCGTACTTTCTAAAATCGACGACCAAACAAGCTGGAAAACCGTGGAAAGCAAAATCTCTGCCAGTCTCAGGCTTGGCTGCGCAGAGGACGACGGCGTGGTTCTGCCGTGATCTGTGCTAGAGTGACTCCAGAAACAGGCCCTAAAACAGCTGTGAAGACAAATCACAAAACTCTCGACAGCTGCCCATTGCTCTACATTGCCTGGCACCGGGAGAAGAAACTTGAGGCATCAGCCGAGGCTTCTCGTTCTGTCAAATATCACATTTTCAATAGTTCTGTACGTGAGGTAATCTAAGCAGCGGCGCCTTGCGGATTCTACTATATGCGGAAAACTATGTTCTAGCCGCTACCCCTTCCAAGGAGGGTCAGGATAACCGTTGCTTGTGCCGGAGTATTGCGACGCGTTCGTTATTTTTCGTGCTAGACGACAAAGCTCACCGCACCCACTCAGGATATGCAAAGCATGCTTGCTCCCTTTCGTGTTGGGCTACTTTCATGTACAGCACCCATCTCCCCAGGTCAGATGAATCATTTGTGGTACATACGGCGACCGGCCTTGTTTGTTTTTTTTTCCCGTGGGAATTGCAAAAGTAGCAGCTCCTACCAATTGAAATAGCCTACGAACTTACAATAGCAAATGTCGTATCCTACAGCAACTACCAAATAATTCGTATGTCGGTTGAGCCATGGCTCTCTTACAAACAGGCAAACTCCACCTTGTGGCGATTTGGTTCGTGTTGGCTCTGAACGGGATAATTCCAGGTTGCAACCCATAGGCCCACAAGGGGCACAAGGATGCCTGCCGGTTGTGTAGCACCAAGGAACAAAACCAGGAACTAATGCAACACGTGGAAAACTTGTCCGTGTAGACGTTTCGGGGTCAGCCTGCGTTCTAACACAACCTGACGCCGCCACTCTACAGAACGGGCCTTCGATATCTGAGGTTGTGCAAGTATTGGAGCCCGAAACGCAATTCAAAAACCATTCAGTGCTACCAGAAAGGCAGATACTACAGGGGTCATGCTTTCGGTCTCCATCCTGTTGCAAGATCAATTTCAAATAAGTTTCATTGCCAGCAGCTTCAACAATAAGTGATAGCTTCACCATCTTCCTGGCGCACCTCTATCATCTTGTTTTGCTAGGTCTGGGTTATTTCCATGAGCAGAAGCCTCCGGGCCTTTGCTCGACACGCCCTTCTCTTCAGATTTGCCCTCTTCCGGGTCGTTCGACGGACGACCTTCCTTCCTTTTTTCGTCTCCAGGGGCGCCACCATGACCAAGGTCGCCATCATGACCAGGCGCCAGAATCCCTTCTTCGGCCGGCGGTCTTTTACCCGGATCTTCCCGTTTCCCCGAGTCTTTCGGTTTCTCGTCAACGCCGCGGCCACCTTCGTGCGCAGGCGCCGGCATTGGTCTTCCGCCAGCAAACCTTCCCAGTCTCTGAATTTCGAGAGGGGTGAGGGGATGGGGGTGCACCGCGTGTGACACTGCTTTGGCACAAGTTGGCATCGGCAATCGGTTGGGACATGAAGCTTCTTCGGCTAGCTATGCAGTAGCACACCGATTGTGGATGTCGCGCGGTTGTCTGATGCAGCCGTCCATGAAACGAATTCCGACGTCTGTATCAACTGAGCAATCATCGCTCTCCAGTTGGTGGGTGGCGTATATATTTTTGTTTGAGAAAACCCTGCTTGTACGCAGCGACTGGAGAGGCGCTTCCGAGATCCGGGGAAAAATTAGGGAGGGAAACCTAAAGTCTTCCCCCCCCCCCCAAAGCGATGAAAGTGCAACGCAATTACGAATGAGAGCGCTAAACGTTTGGTATTGAGGCAGCGCGGAGTCCCCTTTCGTGCTGAGGGTCCCGGCCGATCTGTTCCTGCTGAGTTAAGGAATGATTGTAATTTTGTCGTTTGCGTACGGAGCCAGGCTTATCAAACCAGGGCCGACGAATCGGGCCGTTATGCACATGCAGATGTGGTCGGTCGTACACATAGAGTCGTGGTGCTCTCCGCTAGCTTTGTCTGTGCTCATCATTACACTCAATGTTCGGTGAGAGTTTTCACAGCTCCACGTCTGCGTGAAACAAACCTTTCCCCTTTTAGGTCAAGTGCTTCCCAGGTGGTATGCGATTTACATTTTTATCTCACGAACTTCGTGTCCACCCTACACGGAGAGCGGCGGAGCAAACGAACAACGGGGGTGGCGGTAGCCCCCCGCGTCCGGAGCCCTTGTATTCAAGAGTACTAGATAGGGAAGAGTAATGAGCCGTGTCGCTCAATACCTGCAGTAGTCTGTATCTCCGATGCTGTGTGTAATGCAGACTCACTTCATCCATACGTATCCGAGATATTTTGAGTGGATCTCCAAGACTCTGCATCCTCTCCCCGCTGGGGTCACATTACCAACGAAGGGCGGAGGAACACACACACACGTTCGTGACACACGCGATGCTACAGCAGTACCGCCAAACGTCGGGCACCTAACAGCACTGCCGCCGGGGAAAAATGAACAAGACACAGTGTTAGCATTCCCTATAGATAGAACCCGTCGGGCAGAGCGGTGTGAAAAGCAGGTGGAAAGTGGCAGGAGCACAGCAGTTTCCAGAGACAGAGACAGCTCGTTCTCTCGAATGGACCGTTTGTCAGCATCTCAGTTTCTTTCCTTTTCGCTTGGTGAAGGCGGCGTCGTTTGTTTGATTCCCTTGTTCCCTTCCCCCGCCCATTTGTTGTCCAGCGAAAGCCGTCATCCCTGTATCGTTTTGAGTCCCACGTGGCGATTGCGTCAACAGCACCAACCGCCTCAACTTCGCTCCCCGCTGCTGTGGGCAAGACCTCACTCGATGTATCCTATTTTCACCCATAGATTTTTCCAACAGCAAATACAACCGTCAAGACTCTCCTTGTTGTTTACTTAGAGAACGGGCACAAGGTGGTCTGCTGTTTCTGCTGTGCTCTCACCAATGGAAGGGATAGGACCACGGCGGGTGGGTGTGATTTTGTGCATGTGCGAGACATGAAGCGGTCAGTATGCTACCTCTATTTCAGGGGGGGGGGGAAGTCTTCGGCGGTTCGGCGCTGCGCCCAATTTCGCAGAAAAACGGCGCCTGTGCCGAATTTTTTTGGGGGGTATGGCCTCAATTTTCGGGGCAAAGTCGCCGACGCAGTCAGTGTTGCGGCCGCCGAAGAAAACAATCAATCTTGCCGTATTCGGCGCATAATCCTGCGGGGCCCCCGCAGATATTCAAAATTCCAAGGCGCCATGCACCATGCACCGTGCACCATCCACGAATACCCCCTTACCAGCTACCAGACTACTATTCTGCACCAGACACCAGACCAGACCAGACCAGACTGCTTTGGTGTGCTGTCTGCTGTTGCTGGTCCCCATCGGCTCCATTTGAATCGCGCGCTCTTGAGATCTCCGCCTTTGCAATCCCGCCTTTCTTCCTGAACACACGGGGACAGGGGGAGGACATTCCTACTTCCTTCGAATTTGGGCACAAGTGCCTGCAATGAAGCGTGAAGCACCGTCGGCCACCCTCGCCGAAGCACCGTCGGCCACCCTCGCCGAAGCACCACCACAACCGGCGCGACGAACAGTAGTGTAGAGAGTGCGCTGTTTTTCTCCCTCCTTACTCAAGAAGCAAACTGCGGCTTCAGGACAACGACTCGGTTTTCTCCCACCCAAGAAAAACACTACCAAAGAAAGTGGCTCACACGTGTATCATGTGACGTATTTGACCTTCTCGCCAAGGGACAAGGGAGACGTCGTGCTGCGCCGGTTGAGGAAGTTCCGCCGCGTTTGAGACACCCTTGCGCGAAGGCGCGAGGCGCGAAGGTCTGTTTCGGCCTTCACAAAGCAGGTCCAGAATTCTAGAATCGATATATCAGATCTATGCTTATCACTCACTCCAGTCTCCGAGCGCTGGTCCATTTGATCAACTTTACGGGGGGTCAATTTGTCGTCAAAGTTCGCCTCCCCGAGCGGCGGAACAATGATCGGTGCGTCAAACAGGCCGCCAGATGGCGTCAGGACCACGACTCGGTTTTCTCTCACCCAAGCAAAACACCACCAGAGAAAATGACTCACACTTGTTTTATGTGACGTTCTTGACCTTCTCGCCAAGTTTTGTCTCCATCCTCCACCTGAGCGTCGAGGGCTACCGTGCTGAAAAGGCAATATCGACAATGGACATCAAGGCACGCAGAGGGGTTCCGCGGAATTTTGTATTTACCCCTGGTACCTGTGAGTCTATCCTATTATTCGACTTTTTTTTCCCGTGGGTGCATTCCTGTGTACATTCCAATCCATGCAGGAGCACTCGTGTGGTGTGGTCTGCACTATATCATGCAGGGCGCCGCACGATCTTTTCGGTGAGGATCTCGCTCTACAAGGGTCTCCTCCACTGTCTGCGAGCTCTGGAGAGGCCTGAAGCTTCGGTAATTCGGTGAGCGCCAGCAGAGTTCACGACTCACAAATGATGTGCCGCCTCCGTTGGCGAGAGAGAGCAAGCCGGGCAGTGACGAGAAAACATGACAACCCACGGAACACACACTCACTCGTACTTGGCCCGCTAGGGCTGACGACATTGGCGTTGGTTTGCCCAAGTTAGAGCGGCGTATTTCAGAGAACACGAAATCACGCTTGTTGAAGCGAAGGAAATGAAGGGAAGGAAATGGTAATGTTTATCTTATCATCCGCGTCCGTCCGCGCGGGAAGATTGATATCGAGCCGCGGAGCACGAAGCTCGACCGCTCCCTCCGTCCCACGAAGGAAAAAACAGGCTCTGAGTTCGGCCTGTTGTTCCGCCGCGTGGAACAGGGACCCCAAAGTTTGATATCCGAAAACCCTAAATACTTGGGACCAGAACGAGATCTACAGGACACAGTTGCGGACACAGGAATACAACCTGTTAAGAATCGGGAAACACGAAGCCGAGAGTGGTTAGACAAAACCAAGGGTGTTGTTGTGAAGAGTGACAAGGACTGTAGTTCATCATTTCATAGCTTATTCGGCCGCAGCGGCAGCACAGACTCACGACCGGACGTGGCAGCTGCGTCGGTTGAGGGAGTTCCGCCGCGTTTGAGGCACCCGTGCGCGAAGGTCTGAACCGGCCTTCACGAAGCTGGTCCAGAGTTCTAGAATCGACATATCAGGTCTATTCTCATCAATCACTCCAGTCTCCGAGCGCTGGTCCATTTGGTCAACTTACGGGGGGTCAATTTGTCAAAGTTCGCCTCCCCGAGCGGCGGAACAAAGATCGGTGGAGAAGCTTATGCCTTCCGACACAGCGGCCAAGGACCAACAACCAAGTCCGCGGGCTTGCGTAGACGAGGTCGGCATCGCAAACCAGTTTCCCGGCTTGGACGAGTGGGATTTAGGCGTGAGCACCCTCGTACTGTGCAAACCTGAAACACCATGCTTGCTTGCTGCAGCTGTACAAAAAGCACGAGCAAAGAGTGTGGACGGGGTGGAGCGCGCAATGCGGCGTCTACGCCTTGCACCAGCGAGGGCTGGAGGACCGCCCCTCCGCCACACACGCACTTGAAGCATCAGGTGGCTTGATAGGTATTGCACGTCACATGAGGCGGTGAGCGCTTTTCTGTGTGTTGTGGCTATCGCGGGATATACTTTGGACCTGTGCCAAGGCGGTGGGCCCACCGACGTCGCGTGCGAGCGGTCCTTGATCCACGTTGTGAAGTTCTGACGATGGACGTGAACTTGGCGAGGTGAGGACGTTGTATGAGTTGGTTTGAGACTAGAGCCCAGCAGGAGAATGTCCCAGCACGTGGATGCTCAACACGCACAGGCAGCAGCCGACAGCAGACTTTCTGCCAACAGTTCAAAGCGCTAAGTTATATCGTCCTCTACAGATCGTATATCCTGTTCAGGCCCGACAGGAACGTTGTTTTTTTGTCCGGCGGGCACCGAACGATAGAATCGCCGAGGGTTTTAGATTGGTGTGGAGGTTGCGCCCCCCTCCCTGTCTGTGAGTGCGTCCCGGGATGTCTTTCCACCAAGAAATTAAGGACCGTTGCTCAAGGGCTCAAACCAAACATTTGATGGGTTGCCGGTTGTTTTGGCTGTTGCCCTGCGTATCGAGTGGTTGAAAATTACGGGTTGTTGAAAGTACGAAATTACAGTAGAGAAAAAGATCCTGGATGTATGGCACCCGAGTTATTGCGTCCATTTGACACGAAAGGGTCTTTCCAAGTACGAGGTTCACTGATGAACAGGAAAGCTCTCACACTTTCTGCGAAATCGCGACATGCTCGTTCACCGTTTTTTTGTTACATGTGACCTGCGCGATCGCGAAAGTGTTACTCTGCTGTTGTTCGTAATGCCAGGCGTTCAGCGGGTTCCAACATTGACGAAAGCTTGAATCCTTTCTCGGTCGCCTGGCACAAGGGAGAAGACAAGGCCAGTCAACTACGTGCGGTTAATTAGGACAGCGAAGGAGACGAAAAAAAACAAAACGACAACCGAACCGGGGGGGGGGGAACGGGGGAATAAGTGTAGAAAGATCCATTTCGAGGGCACGAGTGCAGCTGGGGAGAGCAGGAAGGAGATGGCAGAACATGCCAGCGACGTATGTGCATTCTGAATGTTATGGAGTTGGCAGGAATACCAGCCATATTTCTCCCTTTTATTTGTTGTCGCCAATCCCCTTCGTCCCATCGCCGATGCGATGTTATTTGTTTTTTGGTGGTGAATGGTTGTTTTTCAAACTGACTTTTTGTCTGCGCACGGGCAAGGGATGAGCCTGGCCGGCGGGAAATTCGCATGGATTTTCCCGGCAACGCATGGGGGTAGGGGATGCAGGTATCACCGGTGTCATTATCTTGAGCCCCTCCTGCATTATTTTTGTAGGCATGTGTGTGGAATGGTATGGCCAGTGTGACTCCCACGTTGATGCACCCCTGCCAAGCACATCGGGGGACAAGGTTAGAATCATGCCCTTTGAAGTTGTCTTTGATTGGTGATCGTTGGCACCGCGTACCGAGCGGGAGCGATAGCGTCTTGCGTTTTTTTTTTTTGTCTGAACGGGGCCTCCCTACAACAGCAGTGCTCTGGTTGTCGAGGAAGCAATGTCGTTGGCTGCAGCAGGGAAACGCTCAGTTTTTTCCTGTTTCCCTGCGCTCACCAGCACGGTTGATTTCAAGTAACCCCCCGAACTGTTTTGTGTGTTTTCGTACGGACGGTTGTTGGAATTTGGGGAAGGCGATATAACAAGAAAGGAAGCTGCGGCAATGGGACGAGACTTGTTTTCTGCCCTGAATAGCGGGGCTGCAGATTCGAGCACAGCATGGCCACATGTGCAAGTTTGACGTGTACTTCGAAGGTACTGTACGAGGGGTAAGATCGCTCCCACAATTCCCTTGAGAAATGGAAGAGGTTGGTGGTAGAGAATTGAAGGGGAATCAACGTGTCTACTTGGGCTTGGGGATGGGAGATCATCCCAGGGCGTCATGATTGAGCCCCCGCCGTGAATGTTATGACCGCGGTATCCACACAGACGTTGGCCGGTGGCCTGGAGCAATGGAAACGCCCCGAACCGTCGGTTATGCGTTAGGTAAATCTCAATACTTCCAGCCTTGTTCGAAACAAGGGGCCAGGGGAAAAACACGAGATCCCGAAACCTTGATTGCAAACGTTGCAGGAGTTCTAGCGGCGAGCTTGACGAGAGAATCTTCGCCGGCTAAGAACAGAATGCGATTGTTGGCGAGCGAAGAGTGTGAATCTGATCACTACCGGAGCAACTGCGTTTGAGTGATTACGTGCTCTCATTCGTTGACAGGGGTAAAAATGCAACACCTTGACGAGAGAAAGTCTTCTTGTAGGCGTTGTGGACGATACAGAATCACCCGACTGTATTGGCAGTAAATCATGACCGGAAAAGGAATCGACGCAGTCACCCTGACCGTAGGTTCCTCAAGAAGTCACCGTCTGGATACACTACACGGTCGCCCCGGTGGTCTAGTGGGTAGCCTCGCAGCCTGCTAAGGGCCAGGTCATGGGTTCGAGTCCCGACAGAGTGGGTTTTTTCTCGCCAATTAAATGCTGGTCTCCGTTGGAAGCGATGCGCTGCAAAGCTCTTTGTTAGTAAACTTGATCGACTTCTTAAGTCGCGAGGGAAGGGATTGCTGTACCCTTCTCGCGATAAAAATATCTCAGGCAGGAACCGCAGGAGGGGGTCCAAACCCCCCCTCCTATGTGACCCCGGTTGGGTCGTCTAGCTGGTAGAAGTGGAGGATAGGGGCCAGAGGGGCAGACGACAGAGTCCAATGATGGGAGAAACACAAACAAAAAAATCTGCGAAAGTAATAATCAAAGGCGATTGTCACGACCTGTCCGCCGAATCCAATTGCCACAAGCACCATCAATGACAACAGTTGCAACAAGAGCATCCAAGTAGTCCCCGAATAGGATCGGTCGATGCCAGGGATCCCCTGACTGGCACAAGTCATCACATTCAAACAAGAGTCACATTGCCGAAATAAAAGAAGTGGACACCACAAAGATCAGCAACACATCGAACGACAAGATATTAGCCACAAACAATCAACTGTCTGTGTACCATTACCACGCAATCGCCACACCTGGGTCCCCTCCAGTACTATCTCTACAACCACAACGACGGCATCAGTACCAACAAACATAAGCACAAGTAGCAGCCCCGGGCTCAGACACAGCTTGCTCCTTGTACACAACAATATGCCGTACGCACAACGCTTGGGTGGTTCAGTTGAGAAACTCGTCGCTTTCCATCTAGATCTGGGGTTCGAATCTCTCATGAGGGAAGGAACTGCTGAATCCTTATCACGAAGAAACATGAAGGCAAGCACCGCAAGGGGGAAAGTGGAGAGCGAGAGAAAACCTCCCCAAGTGCCAGCCTTTTTCCTTTCTGATCCCAGCTGGTGCGTCAAAAAATACACCGAAAGCCGTAGGCTGGCGCCCAGAAAATTGATGGTACGAAAGTCACACGAACACACACAACACAAACTGAGAAGCTGGTTGTTTCTTCTCTTCATTTTCGATTCGGCGGCCTTCGCACAAAACCCCGAAGTGGAACGTCTGATACAGTCGACCCCGCTTTAAGGACGCACATGGTTTTTCCTGAAAGAAAACGTCCTTTAAGCGGGGTTTCGTCCTTAAAATTCAGGGGACGATAGCTCACCATCCCCGGGGCCAATGGAGGCATGCTATACCTAAAACTACGCATCTTTTGCTTAGGGGGTGGTACGAAAAGTCAGCATCGCCGAGACGATTGGCAACCGTTTGTTGACGTCGAACATGTTTACGATACTTGAAATGAGATCTGCAGCGTGTTAAAAACAACTACAGTACACTAGTTTGTACTTGGCCAACCAACGTACTGCATAGCCGGCAGCGGAAGAAGGAGGAAAGTCCAAGTAGACATATATTTATCTCATTCTTGTGAAACGAAAAATATCGAGCGTATTTCAGCGTCGCACCAAGGAACACCAGTGCATATCACTGTCCCGGCGGAGACCAAAAGCTACCCTGATGGCTTTTCCTTCCACATATCGCGAAGAGTTCCCTGAACCTACCCCCACGGCTTGGCTCTACGGCTCTGTTGAGTTTCATGAGTAAGTGAATGAACGGTCTTCGAAAGAAGGTACTGCGTCTCACGGTACTTGCCACCCCTTTACTTCACGTACAAATACAGATAGCGCCCGCAGTTAAGAAAAATTCTGTAAGAAAAAAGGCTCAACTTTGTACGAAAAATAAGCAAAAAGAGCTAAGAAATATCGCTCAATCTCGGCCACAACGTAAGAAATGCTCCAATTATGAAACGTGATGGTGCGATACCCCCATGACATCAGAAATCTGCGGTGCTCCCTCCCCCCTCCCAAGCTGAACGGAAGTACATTTTTTTGTAGGGGATAGAGTCCCCCCCCCCCCCCCCCCCCCCCCCCCCCCCCCCCCCCCCCCCCCCCCCCCCCCCCCCCCCC
>CACKRE030002630.1:40228-52012 GCA_902602495.3 Ectocarpus sp. CCAP 1310/34 | reverse complement strand
GGGTTCTCCACCCCGCACAACATGATCTACTCGACCACCATTATGGTTACCGGCCGTGGGGTTGATGGGGGATATTGTTGGCGCTGGTGACGACCTCTTTGAATAGTATGGATGGACACAGCAAGACGTTGGCGGAGTTCAGACCGAACAATAGCATCGAGGGGGTACTGCATGCAAGTTGTGATGTGTTGACCTACGTTCAGAGCGTTTCGATTCGAGAAACAGTGGAAATAGCACACGGTTGCAAGTCCACGCGGAACAAAGAGTGGGGAAATCGACTTCATTGATGTGGTGCACTGATGTTGAACCGCCTTACTTGCCTGCTTTCTTGGAATGACGGATATTCAAAGTGTTTTTGCCCTTGGTTCTGGCCTGTGATTATGGAAGGTGTCCGCGTCAGTTGGACCGGTACTGGCAGAAATGAGAAGGTACTGATAAAGAGACCGGAACGCTTTTATTCACAATGCCAAGACAAGACCAGCATCGAACGCGTGCAGTCGAGTCACTCAAGACGTTCATCACCCGTTACCCCAAACCACTGCCCCTCCACCCTAACATGAGTACCCCCCGTCTCCAAACGGCACTACTTCAGGCTCGGGCATCACACGGATTACATCGACGAGCACGCCCTCCCAGACCGCATGGTGTCTTTCGCGGGGATGGTGGGCGACCTCTTCATCCTGTGCCACCCGCAGCGCTTGAAGATCATGCGGAGGGTCTTCATCATCTTCGGGACGGTGCTGATGATGCGGGCGGTGTCCGTGTCGGTGACGGTGCTCCCGGACGCGTCGCCTGTGTGTCGCGAGAGATTTGAGGTGTGTGTGTGTGTGTATTTGATAATAGTATCGACCGCACTAACCGGCTGAACAATGAAAAAACTTCAGTCTCAGTGCGGTTGAAAACACGAAACACTTCTAAATGCCGTTAACGGGGACCCCGGGATGGGGACGGTGTGTTTGTGTGTGTGTGTGTGTGTGTGTGTGTTTGTTAGCATCGACTGCCCTATCCGGCTGAGCAATGAGTCTCAGTGAAAGCAAGAAATTCCTCTGAAGGCCATGATCTGGTGCGTGTGCGTGTTGCTCTTGTTGGAATCAACCACATTTTAGCGGCTGACCGCTGAACAGCGTCAGACTTAAGGGGGAACCGCCAATCGATGTTACGGTTCGCAATCGGGGCAGTGTATAGGGAATAGACTGGTCTGGAAACCCCCCTGTTTTTAAAAAACACGACAAAACCTGGTTTGACCGCACTTGTTACGGCGACCCGCAAGCAGGAGGGCAGCGACGTGCCCAGAACAACAACCGGTGAGACCCAGAAGAAATACGCATGAGATGAGATATATGAAGTGTCACATCGTACAATGCACGACCGAAAGACTTGTCGTCGCCGACCACAGAATCAGCAGCTTTGAAGCGGCGGAATTGCCGGATATACGATTCTCCAGCACACCGCCCCGGCACGAATAAGGCGTGTAGTGGATGAACTCACGTACTCGCACGCTGAGGGTGTGCTCCATATGTGTGACGGTCGTGCAGTGCCCGCAGAAGTTTAGGAACGTGTCGGCGTCGGTGTTTCCTCACCCTCTGGAAATGAGGACATGATTTCCGCCAAACGGGGTGCTGAGGGGCGGTCAAGCCGATCGGAAAAGCTGTACACACGAGGCGCCGTGCAAAAGGCGACTGATATAGGTAGTCTGTGAACATGCAACGCCCTCCGAAGAGTGTTGATGCGTTCGGTTGCCAAACCTTCAAAATTTCGGTTTCGGTGTGCTGGCTCCCAAAAGTGTGCGTTTTTCTGCACATATAGGCGTTTTTAGACAGTGCAAGTACTGTGCATTTTTTTTTGACGCTTCCAAAAGATGGCCCTGACCCATAGCTTTCGTATGAATGTCCCAAAACCGGAGTCTGATCATAAACGACGGAGAAACAGCGTTTTCCATTTAAGCGGAATTTACAGCAGTAAATATGCCTATTAATAGGGATTTAGACTGGAAATTTCCCGGCGTGATTACCGTCGGGACAGATAAGGCAAGACACCACCTGCGGGATAACTTGCTGATGTCCGGACGGGAGGGAAAAAAGCTCGGGTGTGTGCAGAGTGCACCGCTGCAGGGGTGGGCTTGCAGTTTTTGGCTGACAAGCAGCATCAGCGAAAGGGGCAGAAAATCTGCCGGAAGGTCCGAGAGGAATGGGCGGCGAAAAAAACCGCCAGCCGGACTTCCTCGTAGTTCGTGTTTTGCGGGCGGGAGATTGAAAGGGGGTATGCAAAATTCGTCCTGGAGTATTTTTTTTTTTCCCGCTGCCAAAGGTGTGCTGTTGTTGCTCTCGGCGAGTGCAGCAATTTCGAAGGCATTAAACAGATCGATTGCCGTGTCCTAAATAAAATAAGATTGTGGGGGGCAGAGAACCTCCCTCCTTTCTCGTTGTGTTTCACCGTAAAAAAAGAAACTGTCTCGGCGGGCAGAAAACACGCCCACCTCTGTGTGCTCCATCGATACGTGCAAGGAAGGATCGGTAGTCGTGTGAAAAAACATACGTGAGGGAGGGAGGATCACCCTTCCACCTCTTCAACGAAAAAAAAAAACGCGGTGGGCAGAAAAAACCGCACATATATGTGCTCAATCGATACGTACAAGGAGGGGTTGGCAGCCGTGTTCCAAAAATACAAACGGGTGGGCATATCCCTCCCACCTCGTTGTGGTCTATCTTTCGAAAGGGTCCCTTCCCCCTCCGAGATGTTTCGGATAAAATAAAGGTGCATTCAGATCTATCTTGAAGGCAGCGGCACAATTGATGATGGGACTCGAAAACAAAGGGTGCATTTCAGTCGTGCAAACCAGCAGCTAAAACATTATACTTGTATAGTTCTAAAGGACGCCCCCCCCCCCCCCCCCCCCACCCCCCCCCACACACCGTCGTTATGCTTCGCAACCCAAAAAATGACGATGCATTTCAACATTTGAAACAACACGGCGTCCGTCCGTTCAAAACGCCCCCAACAACCCTCTAAACGAAAAGAACTGCCGACTGAATTCTAGTCCCAACCACGAGCATCTGCTGCGTGGTGCACGGGCGGGTGAGTCGTCTCCACATAACCCCCCGCCCCACAAGTTTCTAACACGCTAAATAATGCCGCCACAAGCCACTCGCACGCACTAGCAACAGCAGCCAGGAGGTGACACTAATACATGCACATGGCGCGCACGATCTCGGTCGGTATGCCTTTGTTTCCCTTCCCCGAGAACACTTTCAAAGCAGCGACCATGCACTCGGCGGCAGTGCATTGATTCCCGGCTCCTTTGGCGAGCAGATCGGTGGAGGTATCGTAGTACACCTGGTTTCGCACCCTCTTCGCCAGGCAGTATCCGGGATCGCCGTCCAACTTGAGTTGCCTTTCGAGCACCGTCTTTGGGGCAACCAGGACATCGCAGAATAGAGGGTGGGGGGGGGGCGCGTGAGGAGGTAAATTGTTATGCGCGACAACGAAATATCTCGTATTATTGGTGCAAAATTTTGCAGGGCAGAGGCAGGAGATCTAAGATACGAGCACTCTCTTCAGGAACAAAATCAAAAGGGCCGCACACATAGTATGTACAGATGGAGACAAAAAAAGTACCACAGCAGTGCACACGCCCGAGGAGGTGAGAATGTACTCACAGGTTTGTACCTGGCCTTCCACAAGTTGTGCAGCATGATCGATAACTATTAAAAAAAAACTATGAACAGCAGCGTGCGCTCGATGCACTAAATTGTAGCCTTCCTATAACAGTATGTTTGCAAAATACCTTGCACCAGGTGCCTAGGCTGTCGTGTGCCCATGGATTGCAAAACAACACACGGATTCAGGGGGGGTGATATACTGCGTCATGGAGGCGGGTGCATGTTTTTTTTTATGTAGTACGTTGTCCCTCAAATCGTTTTGGGGACAGGGCAATACTAATGGAACTCTCCGGGAAACTACTGGAACTCAAAGCTCTCTGCCGTAGTTTACGCTGCGCTTTGCTGCCTAAGGAAGACGTCGGGCTGCATGGCCACTGCTGTACAGCTACTGTTGTGCCCAACTACTGCTGTAAACGGCATCGGCTAGACTAGTCTACACCTAGCGCTGCTGCAGCTGTGTGCATACCTGCAAGTCGACGTTCCCAATCAGATGCGCCTGATGCTTCCCGCATGTCACGGCGGAAGCTGGGTCGTCCTTCCAAGTCACGAGGGGCAGGGAGTGGGGGCAGCCAGCTCTGATCGCCAGGCTCCTTGCTCGCTCCTTGATGAAAGCCCGGACAGTCTCCGGGGATTCGATAGCATGCTTTCGAACGGCAGCAAGCTCCTCGTCATCGCTCACGCTGGGCGGGTCTCCCATCAAGCCCTCGATCTCTTCCCCCACCACCGGGTCGTCAAAGATTGGATCGGGTTCGCCCTCCGGCGCAGCACCGCGTGAGCGTGCGGTCATGGAGCCGGGTGCCGCCGCGGCGGCGGCGGCGCCTCCGCTGCTGCAGCCTGCGGCAGGATAGAGCGCCGCCGCCGCTGCTGCTGTATTTTTTGAGTTCGTTTGGCCTCCGTCCGCGGAAGTACGGGCCCGCTTCGCATCAGGACTAGTGCCACCCTCCATTGCTCGCACTGGTCTGTGGTGTGGGTGCTTTGTTTCGGTCGCTTGGATTCTACAGCACGTCGTTGGAGCTAGCAAAATGTGTCTGAAGCTATTTCTTCATTTCCACGTGTTTCCGCCCATCCCCTGTCCCCTCCCCATTAACGCATTTTTCCGACGGTTTCATAAATAAAAAATGTTACGGTTCAGGGGGGCTTGTTTCCCACTGTAGTCAGTACAGCCTTAAGCAGCGGAAAAAATGTATTATATGCGCTCTCTGGTGCGTGTATGTGGGCGTGTATCTTGAGATCGCATCGGCAGCACCATTAATAGTTGGCTGACCATTGGCAGAGGCACGTGCCTTTTATCGGGATACGTGTGTACCACTGCATTAGTTAGCACCGATCACGCTGGCTTATCGACTGACTAGCGAAATTTGTTATTTAGTCGGCGGAAAGTGACGTCGTGTATTTTGCTCATGGACAATGGACGTGCGCTTTTGATACGCACCCACCCGACGCCCTTGGTGATTGCGTCCTGGCGCGCAGGAGGACGCGGCTATCGCGGAGCTCTTCCCTGGCGCGTTTTTCGAGGCGGCGCGATTCGTATGGTCGCCCACAAGCTTTGTCACCTGGTGAGTTTTTTTCCTCGAGTCGTATCGGGCTCTGATCTCCAACTTGTTTTTTTGTTCTCCTTTTCGTGTGAAAAGAGTTGCGTTACAGCAGTATCCAACATATCAGCACACTATCTTAATCACTCCCCTACTATCCCGGCGTCTATGGACGGGTGAAGACTCGGCGAGGCATCCAATGATTTTTGGTGTGCTTGAGAGCCCGGTCACGTCCCCACGCTACGCGCGAAGTAGGCGCAGCTCTCGCTGCTTCTCTGTCCTGCTTGTGCACTGATGTATTCTACACGCTCTCACTTCCTGGTCAATCGAAAGGCAATGCGACTCGTGACCTTGGCCGTGCCTGCTCCAAACTAGAGTGTACCACATGACGTCCTCGGAACAGGAAGGTTTTGCGCCCAACTTCTCCCAATCGCGCAACGTACCTACCAAACGCTTTGCCCTTCCCTCCCCCCCCTCCTACTCCGTACTCCTCTTCAAGATCACGGCCACCACCATCACTGCAGCTCTTGTTGTTGTTGTTGTTGTTACTTCCCCTGCTGCTACTGTCTCACCCCGTCGTGACCTTCCGTCAAAAACAAACCACCAGCGGCGACATGGTCTTCTCGGGGCACACGACCTGCCTGCTCATGGTGGCGATGACCTTCCGGAGGTACTGCCGCGCCTCGGAGCTCCAGACGAAGGTGCTCCTCAGAGGCTTCCACCTTTCCGAAGGCGTCTTGTCGGCGGTGAGACGGGCGGTCTACGCGTACGTGACCCTGGGGGCCCTGGTGATCATCGGGTCCAAGCTGCACTACACGCTGGACGTTCTGCTGGCTGTTCTCGTAACCTTCTGGTGAGTTTTCATTTGTTCGTTTGTTGCCGCCGGGGGGGGCGTGTTTTCGTTCTCATGCTAGGCTCGTGAGCGAGTGAACTTTCTTTTTTGGCGGAGAGGGGCGGGGGCGGGTGTTGGTGCCCACGCAATGCTGCGCACAGCTATTCATTTGCTCCATGCTGCTGCATCCCTTGAAAGGCGGGCATGACGCGCTTCGGCGCAACCTGTAGAAAGTCCTAGGTCGGTTTTTGGGTCATGCTTGCTCTGGGAGGCTGGGTTCGCGAGAGGTCGCTCGTGCGTTGACAGTGACCCTGCTTGGGGGTAGGAAGCGCAGCTGGGCTGCACTTGCAGTGGGTGGCGTGCGTAGTCAGCAACCTTTCCGTAGGGAAATGAGGGCGGCTTGCGCTCTGATCTCCTCAACTCCTCACGGACCTAGCACGTGCTATGATCGTGCTTGCAGAGTCGATCTTGTGTCTTGTTTTGGGGGCCTGTGCATACGTACGTCATCTCGTGCATGTCGGGACGTGGGTCACGTCACATTGTACCTAGCCATGGCCTCCTGTTTCGCTGCTGTAGTTGCCAGCCCCACCACTTCCAACACCACCTTGACGCGATGCTCCCCCCTCCCCCTGCCGCTGCGTGTTTTTGTTGTTGTTACGTCTCTAACCTGGTTCAACGAAAAAAAAAAAATGAAAAGTACCTTCTCCTTCTACCACGACTGGGCGCTGCACGACTTACTGCGGAAGAACGTTAGGGTGATGGAGTGGCTCGAGTCGGACGAGGTACGGGAGCAAGACCTTCTCGCGTACACCATGGCCAAGCGCCCGTGACTCCAGTGTAGCTATGATAGTTGCCGCTGTAGCGACGCTTGGTTTAGGTTCGCCCGCTTGACGCTGCCGGTAGGGGGAGAGAGGGAGAGCCCAGATGCCCCAGCAGCAGCGTGTGCGTCGGCTGGCTGGGTGTTGATGGATGCTCTCCCCTTGCTCTTGTCGAAAAGCGTGGTATTTTAGTGCACGACGAAATGTTACCCACGAGTTTGTGTGCTGGAAAAAGGGAGAGTTGCTTTCCCGCAACAACTGGCTTTCTTTCCTTGCTGCTGTCGTTGCATGTAAATCTGTTTTTCAGCACGTATGATAGAATGACCCGGCGCGCAGTGTTTGGGCGCGTGCTGCCCCCGCCTCCTCGGCTGTCTGTCCCCTAGGGCACATGTGACGAAGATAAACAGGGCGGTGATGGTGTAATGACCCGTCGCGGCGAGACTCTCCGCGGCGGTTGTAAATAGGTTCAGCGGCGATTATTATTCGACCTTTCGTTTTGCTTTTACGCGCGAGTGGGTCTGTATTCCCCGGGTTTTCTGTTTTTTTTTTTTTGTTCCGTTGTAGTGCAGTTGCAACAGCCGGGGAAGCCAGCGTTGTCGAGGCGGGCCGATTCACCAAACCGCCAAGCACGATTGATGTGCCAATCGCGATTGGTTTGTTTTTGTCCCTGCAGCTTTCTGTCCCTTGTGTTGTGCCGTGATGGTGGGGTGCTCTTTGTGGGGATGAAGGCATCACGAAGAATGTCTTGGAGACGTCGTTGGCTGGGCGGCACTGAATCGGTTGGGACAACGGAAAAGGAGGAAAAACGTAGTTGTAGCGTTGTTATGACATGAAGGCTCTCTCACCGTTGATGATTTATTTCCTTGCCGTGCGTTGTTTGTTTGCGTGTGGGGGGATATCTTTGTACGTACGTCCATTCTAATGTACCCTGGCCATTGTCACCCCCTTGTTGGTAACATACATAAAAAAGTGTTTGGTGTTTACTGCGCTTCTCACCGCTTATCCGGTACTTGTTCGGACTTGATAAACAACCATCAGGATTGTTGAACGTTGTCATCATGCCGCCACTTGTGTGCGACTTCACTTGCCGATTGAGCCGGAGCGTGGTCTGAGTCTGAAACGCAGTGTATCCTCAAGTCTGTCACGAGAATTGAGTCTTGAGGGTAACGAATCGGCAGTTGGATCTGTGCGTACATATGCGTAGTATGTTTTTTCCTCTCCCTGCTCTCTCATGTTGCTGTGTATAATGCTTTATCAGGGCCGCATTGTTGGGGGGGATATTGGGGCACATGTGTTTGTGTTGCTAACTGCTGTCAGTTTCGTTCGACAGCCTAAATCACCACAAAAATCGTAATAACTTGTCTGCACTTGAATGGTGTAAGTCACCCTGGCACAAATGCTTGAAGGTCGCGTGCGGTGTTGGTGACGGTAGATTCCGCCATCACCTGAACCGATCTGGATTTTGCATCCTTCGTCCAAAGGGCGGGGGGGGTGTCCTCATAGTCATGCATGCCGTATTTGTAAGGCCATTGACCTCGCATCCCTACGAAGCCGAAACGGAAGGCTCTCACATCACCAAGCGCGAAGCGCCGTGAGATATTCGGCGAGTCGCATGAACGGTGCGCTGCATCCTACTAAGGGTGTTCGGCATCTTGTGCTTATTTCCTTGCGTCCGAATGACAGCTGCGCATGACTTATTTTATTTTCTGGTGCTTTCACTTCCAGAGACTGTTATAAGCACTGCGTAACTGCCTCGAGGATGCTTTTACCATCTAAACACAACGTGGTGCGATCATCTCCCTTGCGGGGGGTGAGGGTTCTCGACCCCGCACAACATGATCCACTCGACCACCATTCATGGTCACCGCAAAAAAAACGAAACAGAGAAAATAAAAAATTAGCGGTAACCTTGTTGCCGAGCTCACGAAGTGGATCGGCGTGTTTTACAACGTCGTTGCCAAGCGACAAAAACCCAATCCCAATGGCAAACACCGAGGGGGGATGGGGGAGGCAAGTTATTTTGGGATGGACGAATAGCTGCTCCATGTTTTGATACTGATTGGACGTTCGAAGCACCTGACTGATTGGTTTGCTCAAGGATCGGTAGCAATCCCTGGCTCTAGTTCGCTTGACTCAAGGCTCAACAACACGTCGCCAACAAACTTAGCAAACATTTGCATTGTTTTTCGGTTCGTGCTGGTATGTACATTAAACGATCGGCTCTTTTCGTTCCTGTTGTGTCTTGTTTGTTTAGCTCATACCGCACGGCGGTTACACACGCTCGCCACAATAGGTACACCAATCGGTCGATGCTAATAATAAAGACACGTACATCATCCAGGGAAACACATGATGACGACTGGGTTTTTCTCACGAGAAAACTATGTTCTCGTGGGAAGAAAAAATACTCTCATGAGTGTCTTGAGAGCTCTCACATGAGATTTGTTCAAGAGGAAATAATTCTCATGAGCCCATGAGATTCTCATTTTGAAAGAAATATGCATACGTACTAAAAAACTAAAGAGCAGCGGCCGAAATCGGGCACACCTGGTCCAAACACGGACATAATCGGGTATCCCTACAAACCGCTGCTGGGAGCGACCGCATGACACCATCTGATTGGCCAACGCCCGCTCCTACCCGACCTTGACCGTCTTGCCACCGGGTGCACCCGATCTTGGCTACTCACCCACCGGAGGAGTACCCGGTTTTTCTGTCCCCTGCCCGAAAATGGCTCGGCTGTTAGGCCAAAACCCATGCACACAATCACGGGTCGGACGCACACCACTGGCCCTCGTTTGTCGCCACTGAGAAAGCAGCGGGAGGGAGAGAAAATGTCTACTAGAAGTATTTTTTAATGAGTCTCTTGTGTGTCGCATCTCGTGGTTGGTGAGTGATGAGGTATCCATTCAAGTCTTCTTCTCGATTATTAGCACAGACCGCCTGCCGTTTCTCCCAAGGGAGACTTCCACCGCCGGCGGGGGGTCTGCCTCCGCCCGCCGGGCCGTCAGAACGTCCGAAGTCGAGGGCAGGGCGTTGCTGACGTGTTCTTGTGTGCATGGGTTTTGGTCGAACAGCCCAGCCATGTTCGGGTAGGGCAAAGAAAAACCGGGTATCCCTCCGGGGGGTGAGTAGCCAAGATCGGGTGCACCCGGTGGAAAGGCGGTAGAGGTCGGGTAGGGGCGGGTGTCGGCCAATCAGATGGTGAGCATGCGGTCGCTCCCTGCAGCATATTGTAGGGGTACCCGATTATGGCCGTGTTCGGACTGGGTTCACCCGATTTTGGCCACTGCTCCATAATAAATAAAAGCCCTTTACTTTTTTCATGACAGTGCCATGAAAATTCTCATGGGGCATCAGGCTGGATGACACGAGACATGAGACCCTTCGTGAAAAAATAATGAGAAAAACAAATGACTTATGACGCACCTTTTTCAAGGAGTGATGCCGTGGGCGGTGGCTTGCTCCTAGAGATAGATGAAGGTTCTGTCGTTGACACGCTTGTCCACGACCACATTGAGATGGGAAAGTTGCTTGTTATTGCTGAGAGACGATCAGCAAAGGTCTGAGATGAAGTGGGGATCCAACTTCATCTCAGGGGGTACACAGAGTAGACAATTCTAAGGGGGTAGGGGTCAGAAGGGTATACCTCCTGACCGACCCGCATCCTGTCAAGAATAAGATGTACCCTATTCATGCTAGCAGCCACACTTCTTAACACTAGCCCACCCATAATATTATATATTATGCAGATTCTATAATCAAATCAATCCTCAAATCCTAGTCTAAAGCACAATTAAAATATTGCTGATGATTATGATCATGAATCGAAGATATGACTCTTCACAAAACATCCAAAAGGAGGGTGAGTTGTAGAAATATCCCGAATCAATCCCCCACACCATCATTGAGATGAAGAATGCGAACGGTCACGAGACGGAACATCGACATCTCAATGACAACGCTTGAAGGGATAAAGCTACGAAGAATATGTATTGCGGCACAGCACGCTATCGTCCTGAACAGACGATGACAGGAAAAAAAATCAATATCCAGACACCACACACCACTCTTTTACGCGCACCCGCGCGTATCACCGCTGGAGGAATGAGGGTGACTACCCGAGCGAGNAAAAAAAATCAATATCCAGACGCCACACACCACTCTTTTACGCGCACCCGCGCGTATCACCGCTGGAGGAATGAGGGTGACTACCCGAGCGAGTCCAAAATACGGTGACGAAACTCAAAACCCAAACAAATTTCCGAACGAATACGGCCTTTGATACTGGACGTGACGCAAAGGGAAAACTCAACGCAATCTAGGACGTTAACGAAGGGTAGGAGAAAAAAACGACAGGCAAAGGCACCGAGAACGATGGCCAGCGTGCCAGGGTACCCAACCCGTATAAGGAGACGGCAGGGGCAAGACCTATTTAGGACCAAGGATGCAAAGCACAAGCGATTAATGCAAGAGAGGCGGTCGACAAACTGCGCCATGGTTCGCTGGCGATACGCACCAGTCACAGACATAAAATACAGGAAGTCGTAGAGATTCACACAACAAGACGATGACTCAGGGGCGCTACTGTGATGAAGGCGTCGCCCGAAGGTGGCGATGATGGAGACGAAGCAGAACGAAGTGTGGGTGACGACGAAAATCCATGGGAGAAGGCGACGCCACGGGATGGAATCCCGAAGCACCAAGCGTATGCGACACTTCTGCGGTACGATGGAACTAGAACAAGCATTTAAGACAAATTAGTTGGCAAACAGGCGAACCAGGAAACGCGGGGAACTCGGTGTCCAAGTGTCCCGAAGGCAAACATCACCGACGAAACTTGGGGAACTCTTTTTCCAAGTGTTCAGAGGCAGACAACACCGACGAAACTTCGGAGGGAGCTTGTTGAGAGAACCAAAGACCAACAACAACAAAAAAAATGT
>CACKRE030002630.1:14113-32359 GCA_902602495.3 Ectocarpus sp. CCAP 1310/34 | reverse complement strand
TCCTTGTTTTCTCCAGAACCATGTGCAGGGCGTGAAGAGGCCTGCCGGGGGGCTTGTAGATCGTGCTTGAAGTCGTTGGTCGAAACACCACGAGCAAGAGACAGCTGGAGTCCTTCCTCCTGGGTAACCACCGACGTTCCTTGAGGACCTTCATGAAAGGTGGCACGACGGAGAGCGAACAACAGCTGGAACACGGACTGCCGCGAAGAAGGCGGAAGTTTCGCGAGGTACGGTGTGTGGTAGATGTGCCCGAAAGCAACGGTGTGCGGTGGAGGGAATTGTGCACGGAGAAATTGTTTGATGCCAGCCCATGCAGAAAGAGCTGCCATTTTATCTTCGTCGTGGAAGGTGACACCTACTGCAGGCATCTCCAGCGGGCGGGACAGGAACGCTGTATCTCCCACGTGGAACTCGTACACCGTGGTTGCCGCCGCAAACAATGCCCCGTCTTCAGCACCAGCCGGAAAACCCAAAGTCAACGAAAACTCCGGAGTCGCTGTCCTCTTCCGCTCCTGCTCGTTCGTCGGAGACGCCGCCACCTCGCGCTCCTTCTCGTGCGGCGAGGCGGTACGATGGGAACCAATGTGCACCTGGGATTGCGTGGGGGGGGAACGATAACACGGCGACGGGGGTGGGGNGGTACGATGGGAACCAAGGTGCACCTGGGATTGCGTGGGAGGGGGGACGATAACACGGCGACGGGGGTGGGGGGCTGCTCGCGGGTCCTGGTGGCGGGGCTCCAGCTCCTTCAGCCGCGATTGGAGCGCCGCCTGCTTCGCCCTTGCCGCTTGGAGGTACACCTCACGCTCCGCCAGAACAGCCGCACGCTCATCCTCCTGCTTCCTCGCTGCAGCAGGCAGAGCAGCCTCACGTTCCTCCTCCTGCTTCCTCGCCGCAGCAGCCCGANCGCTGTATCTCCCACGTGGAACTCGTACACCGTGGTTGCCGCCGCAAACAATGCCCCGTCTTCAGCACCAGCCGGAAAACCCAAAGTCAACGAAAACTCCGGAGTCGCTGTCCTCTTCCGCTCCTGCTCGTTCGTCGGAGACGCCGCCACCTCGCGCTCCTTCTCGTGCGGCGAGGCGGTACGATGGGAACCAATGTGCACCTGGGATTGCGTGGGGGGGGAACGATAACACGGCGACGGGGGTGGGGGGCTGCTCGCGGGTCCTGGTGGCGGGGCTCCAGCTCCTTCAGCCGCGATTGGAGCGCCGCCTGCTTCGCCCTTGCCGCTTGGAGGTACACCTCACGCTCCGCCAGAACAGCCGCACGCTCATCCTCCTGCTTCCTCGCTGCAGCAGGCAGAGCAGCCTCACGTTCCTCCTCCTGCTTCCTCGCCGCAGCAGCCCGAACAGCCTCACGCTCATCCTCCTGCTTCCTCGCCGCAGCGGCCAGAGCAGCCTCCCGTTCCGCCAAGCGCTCCGCGTCCTCGCGCTTCGCCTGCTCTCACGCCTCCGCTTCTGCGATCTTCCCGGCAAGACCGTCGCACCACATCTCGTTCAACCTTTGGTACGCCATGAACTCGGCGTGGGGCAAGAGGATTAATCTGTCTTCCGGCGGGAGCGAGAAAGGAGGAACGAAAAGGGGGGAATCGGACGACAGATAAGCCGCTTCTACGATATCCTCCAGAGAGACACGTCCGGTGTTGTAGGCCCGCTCCAGTTCCGCCAGATCTGCTGTGGCGATGTTGTCCAGCAAATCATCGACGGTGAACACCATGGACATGGGGGGGCTCTCGTCTTCTGCACCCGCCGCTGGAAACTGCTCTGCGGTGGGAGCCTCGCCCTCGGGTTCGTAGTCGAGGATTTCCACATTGTCGCCCAGGAGTTCCACGTTGCCGCTGGACATGGTGTCCTCTTTGTTATCAAGAACAGGGCCAGAGAGGGGGTAGCTACGATCGATTTTGGAAAGGGCAGCAGGGCCAGAAACAACAGTAGATGTAGGATAACCAACCGCAGTTGAGGCAGTAGCACCAAGAGCAGCAGAAGCAGTAAAGCCGGGTGCAACTTCGGGAAGAACAAGCCGAGGTCCATGCGAAAGGCGGAGATATCCACAAGATAGCATACGCCCAGTGATAAAAGCTTGGTGCACACGAGGTTGAAGCGGATCCAACCAAGCAGAAAAAGCGTCCAAAAGCACACCATGCCACGCACAAACAGCAGTAGAAGCTAGCACAAAAGGGCCCGTGTTGCATGGAGACACGAGGTTTTTCCGACCAAAAGGCACGCAGAGCAGCACGGCGTTCCTCCGCAACTGGTGCCGAAGTGCGAGCAAAGACCGCTGTGGGATTGCGCTGTTGAAAGGTTTCCAATTCAAATGCTTTGGGGGTGAACGATTCCCCGAAAAAAAGTGCCATGTGATTTCGAAAAATGGAGGGAAGGCTGGTGGGGCGGCTGACACCCAATTTGTGTGCACACATCGCGTTCCAAGTCGATGCAAGCGGTGTCCAATCGGAGAGCACAACAGGAAAATCCGCGGACATCGGCCGATACGCCGACATGAATGCAGTAGAGGTGGTAGCAGACGTGGGAAGCACATCTCGGGTCCCACTACACAAGGCCAGCATCTCAGGACGCACCATGCAGAGGGTATCCGCCACAGAAATCACTTCATGGACCGCCGATGCAGACAAAATAGCTTTCGAGGGACGGCGAACGTACGAGAAATCACCCAAAACATCGCGATGGCCTCCGAGGCGCGTATCCTTTGCAAGGTCCCAGTCCCGCGGGCGCTTCGCAAAAACATCACAAGCCAGCATCTCTACAGGAGAGGAAGCAGAGAAGAGGCTAAGTCTAGATTCTCGTGGGTGGTGAGACCAAATAACAAGCAACCCGGTGGTTGTGAAAAAAGCGTGGCAACAACACACAGCAGTGTGGAAGCCGCGTCCAGCACTCGCTTACCGTGAAATGCCAGCTGACGCCAAGTTTCAAGGAGTGATGCCGTGGGCGGTGGCTTGCTCCTAGAGATAGATGAAGGTTCTGTCGTTGACACGCTTGTCCACGACCACGTTGAGATGGGAAAGTTGCTTGTTATTGCTGAGAGACGATCAGCAAGGGTCTGGGATGAAGTGGGGATCCAACTTCATCTCAGGGGGTACACAGAGTAGACAATTCTAAGGGGGTAGGGGTCAGAAGGGTATACCTCCTGACCGACCCGCATCCTATCAAGAATAAGATGTACCTTATTCATGCTAGCAGCCACACTCCTTAGCACCTTTGTTCTACGAAAGATTCTTTCGCTTCTGAAGCAGCAATCGATTTGCGCTAAATAGCGAAAAGAAGCGACGTTGGTTGGTGAGCCTTTCTTTCATAAGAAAATCAGTAATAAAAATGGTATGAGGTTACGAGAATTTTCTAGAAATTTCTCATTGAGAAACTCATGGGAGGCTCGTGAGCGGCGTATAGATGTGAACTCATGAGGAAACAGGCACGACGAGAAAAACACGTTCTTCTCAATAATAAAAATCCTTATCGTGAGAAAAAACGAAATTGCATGAGAAAGAACACGGTACCGATCGTCCTCTTGAAGTGTCGCCAATTTCTGCACCGCCACTGCTGTTTCTGCATGGATTATCCGAGCTTGAGAAGTTGGTTATGGGGTGTGATATCTTTTGTCAGCTGCAGTACCCATTTATTCCCGTAAACTTTCCATGATTGTTTTAATAGCAGCACATGGAAGTAAAACATTTCTCCAACATGCATGAACTATTTTTGCTTTTCGGCTGATCCATTCTACGCCTAAACAACAGCAGCAGTACAGTTACATGCACACGTGGTAATCTGATGTTTTCTAGGAATTAGACAAAAGCGAGTATAATCACCCCTTTTCCAGACAAACGGGGATCCTAGAGAAACCGTCTTGCCGCTACCTCGGACGAGCGAGAAAACCACTACAAATATAAATGTAATTCTGATGCCTGTACGGCATGGTCAGGGCCCACGCACGGCACACACATGAACGTTTACGAAGTTTGTTTGTTGTGATGTTTCTAGGTGAATGACCACGCCGGCGCTCAAGGCAGCATCGGATATTGCGTACGTACGTAGTTAGCCCACAGGTTCGTACCCTTTTGGATAAACCACAATAATAATAATAATGCGCGATAAAATATTCCGTCTTGAACGAAAATATGCCTAGAATACAGCTTTGCGGTGTGCCTAGATTAAAAATGATGTGCAGCAGCGACTCCGCCGAAACAGGATGCCCTTCCTTCTGTCTGGCTGTGCATGCCAAAGGGCGTGTTGCACGGATGCCTTCAGCATGCACAGCGTTGCGCGCAAAGACCACTGGGGTACCATCTCCACGCTCCTAGTGTGACGGGAGTCCGTGAGGTAAAACAGAAGAAGCCGTACAAGAGATTTTGTCCGCATGTCGTCGTTCTGATCTACTCGAAACTTACGGCCTTTCTTTGCCATTGCGTATACCCACGACGTGAAGCTGATCCGTTCGACGTGCGCGATAAAACGCTCTATCTACTTGTACGTCCCCCGTGAATGATCAGTGGCTAGCGGAGTTTCTCTTGACAACGATTCTCCCGGGCTAGTGCTATATCTTTGTCCGACACCCTTCACTTCGAAATGGCAAGCGTATTTCCTCGGTTGATTATTCATCCTCAAATAATGCTATTCGTGGACCTCGCTCCTGCTGCCGTGATGATGTCGTCGTGTGTGCATTCTCTGCGAGAAGGTTGTTTTGTTCACAGTATTCTTCGACTCGTTTGATTTTCATTTGTAGATGTTCATTTTCCGGACATCAGCACATACAGGCAGAGGGCTGGGACACAGATTGAAGTGGGATTGACTGAAGTCATATTCAACGGGAAGCATTCGAATGTGCTGCGGAGTACAACGCAGTGTTGCACTGACGAACCTCGTGTGTCTTCAACAGAACAGGAGCATGCCGTATTCGAGATGGGGTGCGTACAAGTAAGTGCGATCTTCCATGTTCGTGCGCCCGAAGTGAAAATATTGAAAACATCGAGTGTATATTCTCGCCCTGCCCCTACCCAGGCTCTGGACTCTACTGCACTAGTCGTGGTGCAGGCTCCGGGACCGACAATCCACCTGCTGTAGAGTATAATATGCGACAGATGCCGGATGTTGATGAGCACTTCCTCCAGTACACATTCATGGACGATCCCAAAGAAAGCGCCGGTGACGACCAGGCGGGTTCACTGGCCATGACCAGAACGGCGGAGGCGGCGACAACGGTAGCTGCCGCGAGAGCTGCGGCGAGAGCGATGTCACCATCACCATGGTCGGTGCCGGTGTCGACTTAGTCCGACTTGTTCATTTCGGTGAGGGTTGTTTATGGATGGTGGTTGGTTTTTCGTTATCAAATCCAATCTCCGCCAAATTGTTGGTAGGTGCAGGGGCATCCAGAAACGTTGATCTCATCTCTTGGGAAAGATACTACGTAAGTATCCCATAAATTCGGTCGTTTTCCTATGTGTTGGAGGTGCGCCGTCAGAACTCAGAGTGAACAGTGACCAGAAATTTCAGGACCAGTAGCATAGAACGCGTCTCTCATGAGACTGCTATTGCTCCATGTTCGACGCGGCTCTGTGGCATGCCGGCGGAATATGGTCAATGTTCTCGCACCCATGTTTTTCTTGTCAAACTGTAGCTCTTATTATATATATAATAGATATGATAGTGTTTTGAGGTTAGCTTGCGGCCTTCTCAGTGATGACGTCGGTTATCCCACAAAGTTAAATCCCAATGTTCAACCCTACATTCAACGCAGGAAAAACGCAGGAACAACACGACGACCCCTCTTCCCTAGCGGCTTCATTTCCCGATACGCCTACTCCCAGGTGGACAGACTCGCGACACATCAGTGGGAGTTGGGAGACAAATGGACGATATTCGTGTTGTTTTGCTTTGGGTTACCACGCTGTCGTGTTGACATCTGTCTCAAACCACCGGGGCAAATTTCGAGATTCTTGTTGCCTATGGAGCTTGACACGGTTTTTGGATGAGAAGCTTCGCTGTTATGTCACTGCCAGACGCAAATACTGTTGTGCAATGAATTGACGGGACTGCGCTTGGCAGCGGATTTGTAATTTTGTGTCGCAAAATTCGACATCGGTTGTTTCCGCATCAGTCCTCGGGGACGTACTCTAGGTGGATTTGATCATCTGTTTTCGAGAATGAGATCCCTCTGGATTTTTGTGAAAGCGGGGGTTTAAGACCATCCGAGTGAGCCGCAGCAATCCAACCCATGCTGTGTAGCGCATGCACTCCATTTCTAGGCGCGTTGCATTTGTCAGCAATTGCGGGAGACGGGGGTACAGTGGACGCCTCGTTTTACGTAGGTTGCTGGATTGGTTGGAAATACAGCAGACTATATCTTAGGCGGAGGCGGTGTTTGGGGTCCGTTGACTGCTACTCTGCTGTTGTGACATTATATTTAGCCGTTTGGAATGCATCGGTGTTCGGAATCCGTTTGTCTTTGGTCGGAAAATTATTCTGCTTCAATTGTTGCTTGATTAATTTGAGCGCGTCGCCGTGCCGTGTGCATGAACAGGTTGCAAGAAGTACACGAAAATACGAGACGGCTACGAAAAATACTTGTGGCTACGCCATGCTGGAACACCTTGTGCTTCAAGTTTGCACAAAGTCAACACCTTGCGCCGTCAAGGTTGCACAAAGTCAACACCTGGTGGCCGTAGGTTGCAAGAACTCAGCACCTTGTGCCTGCAAAGTGAACACCTTGTGCCCGCAGGGTTGCATAAGCTCGGCATCTTGTGCCCGTTGGGTTGCACAAAGTAGGTACGTTGTGCCGTTGGGATGCAACGTAGTCTAGGTATGTACAACGCGTACCAGTGGCCACCTGTGAATTGGACTACGCTGGACTTCGATGCTTATGCCATTGTGCGGAGTATCAAACGCCTTCGTGTCTATCTAGGCACTTCCGTGCTTCTTCAGGCAACAATACGCTGACGTACACAGCCCTTGCGCTGAGCACTGGGTGGAACTTTTGGCGTCCTACAGTCACACGCTCGAGTACCGCAAAGGTGCCTCAAACGGCGACGCCATTTTCCTATAGCGTCGCTTGGGTGGGCTACCCCGTACCCAACTAGATTATTACGGATGTTTGCAAACACGGACCCCGGAAGCGAATTGACGACCTCGACGCTCCACGGTGAGTATTCGTGGCCAGTGCGACAACCGAAGTCACCTCCACGATAGCCTCCCGGTACCCCGCCAACAACCACCGCGCCCTTGATGCCCCAGACGCCCTGGTTTCTGTCGCATCTGTACCCCAAAACACCAACTCTGCCTTCGGGCACAGAAACAGCTCCCGGCTCGAGATCTTGCTAGCGCTCCCTTTCCGTCTCAATCAGACGCCTGAACCACCAGCTCATATCCCACCTGAAAGAATGCAGTCTCGATTGCCCCTGACCCGCTGCTGCTGTCTTCGCCTGTTCAATCAGGCTGGTCGTGGCTCAACCCGTCATGTTAGGGTTGATGTCCTCGCGTACACCCCGCCGATTGGCCAATGCTAGGGAATGCCCCCAGCCCTCAGCGGATTACACCGGAAACTCCGCGAAATCACCCACGATACAACTGTATCCCCGAGCGCGACTCGTGCAACACTACCCAATGTCATGCGTTGAGATGCAACCATGTGACGGCGAGTACAGATATTGGCCATGTTCTCTTGCGTCGCCCCCGGGAGGAAACTCACCTAACTCCAGCAGGGGAACCTTGTAAGTACGTATTGTTGTCTTCACATTATGAAAACCGTTCCGGTCTCCGCTCGGTACCTTCTTATGTCCGTACTGGTCCAACTGACACGCGTGCCTTCCGTGGTCAGAAGCCAGTCCGAAAGGTATGGGGCAAGACAAACATGCAGGTGGTCTATTGTTGTTTCGGCGCATATTTCGGGAAATAGATGTATGTGTTCTTCTTGGGAGTTCGATGCCCATATGGCTACTCTCCCAGATTGTTTCATGAGGGCAGCTTCTAGTCAGGTGCGCCGGCAAAGGTTGACCGAAATACCATACATTTGTATTAGAGTGGCATCCACAAGCGAGAGCCCTTGTGGGAACTCAGTATGAGCGACTCCGCAGGACATGTCAAATACCCCCAGATTCCCATAATGTAGTATTGGGGTACACGAGCTACCAATAGCCACCCTGCTCGGTCCTCCGAATTTACCGACCGAACTCTTCCCTTCCCACTCTTCACATACTGCCTACTCAAATAATCTATCATTCAAATCAATATGATCTCCCAATGACACGCGCTGTTACGAAATCTATCTGTCGATCTCCCAATAAAAAGTGTTCTACGAAAACTCCTGAACGTCTGGCGTCAAATTCCTATCCCTATCACACGTCGGTCATATGGATCACCTCTTCACACGTTATCTCTACCAAAACTCACCGCGCCGCTGGTCAAGAGAGCTTCTCTCTCAACACATGATCTTATTCTGCATCATCTACTTCATTTCCGAAATTCAATTTTATCCATAGTTCAAGTGTGAATCCATCAAATTCGCCACACACTATTCCAGAATACCATAATTTCTCAAACCTTGTGAATCGAGGCGAAAAAAAACGCGCGACAGTAGTGGCACGCACGGCGTGAAAAAAGGGGTAGAGCGCGCTCCTTTCTTCGAAGCACAAGAATCCTCAGAAAAAAAACAAAACAAACTCGCCAGTAGTCATCCGAACAAATCGTAAAAAAAAAATGAGCGATCGCTACCATCTCCGCGAACAAACAGAATATGGCCGCCCTCCCCCCACTCGCTTGAGTTTTCCATGCACTGCATTAATGCCAACATCAGGAACAGTATTCTCCCTACAGCTAGAACAGAAGCAAATGCAATACTACACCGAAAGTTCACTAAGTGTTCCGTCACGATGTCACGGTTCGCCCAGAAAACCTCCTTGGGGCGTGGTTTGGTGAGAACACCAGAGCTCTGCATGCCCGACCGTACGTGGACGCCCTCAACCCCCCCACGCGCTACGCGCTCACGGTTCAAGTGGCGGCGGACGCCGATATGCTTCGGGTTCGTGATGGCAGCCGGGGTTGTTGGCTATATGTCGATGGAGCCGGAGACTACCTGCTAAAAACTAGCCCCTTTCATCCCATTAGCCATGGCTACATAGTCCGCCTACCGAAGAGTGAATGTCGCTCTTTTTGCGTCCTACCTAAATACACAACACAGACCGGATATCATCACTGCACCAGAAACAGGCCGTCGGTCGGTCGCCTTGCTGGCGAAGTCCGAATCCACGAAGAGCTCCATCCGCCACCCCCCTCGGAATGCAATCCCGACACTACTCGTGAATCTAACGTATAGGCATAATTTGCAACGCCGACTGCCAATGGAACCGTTTCGGCGCATGCGAGTAGCCTGCACCAAAGTGAGAATACCTGGGCGAGCGTGAAATAGTATCGGGGTACCCGAGTGCATCAAAACACAGATTGTAATCCCTTGAAATGCTGCCATAGTCTAATGTAGCCCCCACAACACCCAAGCTACTACTTTTGAATACCGCTGTTGCCTTTTTGATTTCTTTTCCGCGTACAATACGCTCTTATTCACGTCCCTACTTAGAAACGATGTGTATCCTTCGTGTCCATGCCGCATAGAAAAGTCAGCGTGTTCCTCCTTGCCTAAAATGCATCGCCCCCATGACCTGGTGCCTACCTGGCCCCACCCCTCCCCAATCCTCACTGTTGCGAAATTCATCTTGAATCGTCTGAACTCCACATCGGGAAACTCTGTGTCAGTGATCCTGTGGCGGTTTGTACCAGGATGCTGCAAACGGTATTTGTCACTGTCCAAGCCGACGTGTGTTAGGAAACTATTAGCCTTTCGACTTGCTGTCGCCAGCCAGGCTGTAATCCGTGTCTCGATTATATCAACAAGATGCAACCGTTCAGTACCCTGGCTGCGCATTCTGCACATGCGGGCAACCGTCGTCCGCACGAGTGGGCCCACCCGCCCACTCCCGGCGGTCCAGCAGCGCCCAGTCGAGGTGGCCGTAACATCTTCCGCCTGGGTCGCTGTTCATGAGCTTGAGGATGTTCCAGGCCAGTTGGTCGTAGCGCCTCCTGAAGTCCGCCGCGCGCTTTACCAATTGTGTTGCGCTGTAGATAGCGGCGGTCATCAACGTTTTGTGCAGAAAAAAAACAACGGGCGTTCGAACCAGCACGATTAGCACCTAACAGACTTGCGGGAAAATGGGAACGTAGTAGTACCCAAAAATGAGAATGGGCGTTTGTTTTTAGAAAGCAAACCACGCCTTTGCAACTCCCCCCATAAAAGTTGACAGTGCTGTAGGTCTTTACAGCAGCTTTCGAATGAGCTGTTGCTCAAGCTGTATGTCCTCGGCATCGCCGAGGTAGCCAGCATCGCGAGAAATCAGGTCGAAACCAGCACGAATCGCTTTTTGCGCCCGTGAGAAGGCGTGATGTGGAGCATGGCGGTTCTGATGAGCTCATCTCACAGCTGGGGCGAAGGGGTTTCGCAGGATAATTTTGGTTCTGATATACACCCGATGGTTCTGAAGAAAAACGCCAATTCTCATTTTTGGGTACGTTCCCATTTTTCCCGCAAGTCTGTTACCTCCTACTTTGTCGTTCCTATTTGGGTGAATTGGCAGAGGGCCATCCAAGATTTCGCCGTCTGAGCCTCCCCATTTCCTCCAGTTCATATAAAGCGTAGTCACGCTTGTGCCGATACAGCGGCAGGCAGTTGCTCGCCGCAATCAGTGCGATCTTGGGCGGTGTTAGTCTAAAGCCTTTCGCAACGCAAGTCTCGTCATTTATCCGACACAAATTTGTCACTTTTGACTACTCACTCACTTTGCTTGAGTGAGAGGAATGTCAGTTTCCACGTCAACGCATTGCTCGTGCGTGATAAACGGAGCAGGAATCCCAGAGCGATGAGTGAGCGGCCCAAGCGATTCATACGATCGAATCTTTCCCAGCAGGCAGGTGAGCCCGGCAGCCACGTACACTGGGCTGTCGATCGCCATTTGGACGTTATGAGGAGGGTGAGGGAAGGGACCCGGGGGCGATGTCACCTCTTTGTTGAAGATCTCGGTCATGAGTCCACTCATTCGGGTTGTGATCCTGTTGGTAACAGCACACGTTCGATCACGGGGCGACGAGCACAGCCGGGCGCCACAGGTGGGCAGGAAGAAGTGACAACGGCAATTCTGCTATTGACTCATAGCGCATGGATGATACACTACACACCGCCGACAAACTTCGTTCCGTAGGAAGTGTATTCAACATCCCGAGTGACCAAAAACATCCTCGATCAGCGCCACGTCGCGAGCGCTCGCCTCGCCTACCTGTTTATTGCGTTCTGTATCGCGCCGGCAGCGCTATCGTGAAACACGCCGTTCACTTGGGTGGACAAAAAGGGCGGCGGGCACGCAGGATTAGGCGTCCTCTCGACATTTCCCTGGCTGCTGAAGTCGGCGATGACACAACCCAAGACCTTCGGCACGGTATCAGGCAGTGGGTACCTGCCATACAAGGGTAAACACGAATTTCTTGCAAGAGGAGTACGTGTTGTGTAGATATATCCTAAAATACTAATGTCTGCGGTCGATTCAAGCCCTGTCCAGTCGATTTTCATCATTCATCATTTCACCATCTCTGAAGTCAATTTCAAAGCAACAGTGTCAGCGTATATTTCGCTGTGCACTAGCAGCAGTACAATGCTGCAGATGCCGGTAGGCTGTGTAGTCTACCTCAGAGGTTCACACTCTGTGCGGTTCCAACCGCGAGAGACTTGGAACAGAAATATGAAGATGTTTTTATTAATCGCTGACTCCCGGATCAGATGTTGCTGGTACTGAAGAGGAGTGAGAGTGGTGGGCGAGCTTAGGGCTGCACCACTCTTCTCGAATACCGGACAAATAAGCTAATCACACGAAAGATCCAGAATGCTTCCAGAATGATTTCTGGAAGCCCTCCTACATAGAAGAGTATCAACTGCAACCTAGATCTAGAACGCTTCCAGAAGCCCCCAGAAGATTTCAGAAGTTTCCAGAAGGCTTCCAGAAGCTACACACGTTCTACGTAGATGTCCCGGTCAACCTTGACCTAGCATGCTTCCGGAATATTTCTAGAACAAGAGAATACATGCCACGGAGAGATGGATTCTTTTCTACTGCTACGTAGACTAGTTGCTGCAATCTTATTCAAAGGTCAAACCGTGTCCGACTACTGGTGGTCTCGACGCACGATTGTCCTGACACAGTGTTGAGCGGTGAAATGATTTTTTTGCTCAAAACCTAAATTTTTTTATGCACGCGCTCGTGCTCCTCGACGTGCTGCCAAGGTGTCGAGCACGGGAATCACTTATTGTTGATATCTGAAGCTATCGATAGGCGAAAGACATCCGTTGGTTCAAAGTTCAGAACATCGCACCTTGGGGGGGCGCCTTGAAATCCGTGGTTCACCCTCGGCCTGATGTTGTAAATCATCTGTTGGAGCCACGATCCACCGTACACGTCTGCCTCTGCGTCATTATGCGCCATTTTGTCTGTGAAGGTGCCCATGTTCTCAAGGCTAAAATTTTCCGGGCGAGTGGTGATGACTATGTAGTCCGAAGACATGATCATGTTCCGGTTGATGGTGCTCAGGGAGGGGTTAAGGTCCAGCAACACGATGTCGGCCTCGACCAATCTGGCGGTATCCATGACAACCTGGCAATATAGATCCAGAAATCGTGACGCGAGCGACGTTCGGTTCACAAATACTTTCACGTTGTGTGCTTGACTCAACCACACTCGCTGGACGCCGGGATCTTCACGCACGTTGGTAGACTATTGAACTAGCAGCTAAGGGGCCAGCACATGAGACACAAGAGTACAGTCTGCTCAGTTCGACGTTGACAACACCGCACAACCGCACAGCCATATGCGTAGTGATAGCGTCGCTTACATGCAGAGGAGCCCCCTGCCAGTTCTGTTGGGCAACGTCGTGTAGCAGCCCCTCGGATATGGTCATGCGGCGGTCGATGTCCTCCATCACTGGAGATCCAGGCAGCAGGAAAAGTCTTTCCGTGATTTGTTCGGGTACCTGCCGGGGGATCAAACGTCATAGCAATGACACGGGCATTGTGGTTGCAGCCTCCTCGTGTTCAGCCAAACTTACCACCGCCACGACAAGATGTAACATCAAATCATACAGTTTCCGGGCGGACACTGAGGTGGCGGTCGACGTGCACACGATGGCACGCCCTTTCACGAGTGGAAATCCATCCCAACGTCGATGCAGTAAGAGTGCTTACCACGCGTCTCACAAACGGTACGCCCGCAACCAGGGACTGAAGTGCGCCTTCGAGGGTGCGCGTGAGGCTGGCCGCGCCGGCACCGAAGCCTAGGTCGGGGTCGGCGTAGGTCTCCACCTCTTCAGGTGTGACGGGTCTGTTGAGGTGTTCAGTTATCCCAATCGGTGGCACTCCATTCGCCGCCGCTTGCTCCAGGAGCCTCGCCTTGAGCAACGAACGGGAAAGGTCTCGTTGACTGTCCATGTCCACAGTCAGCACCTAACAGGTAATCGATTTGGCGGGTGGTGACGCGATGGTTGAGGTCGGGACACACGCGGCGATACGGAACCGGCCAGGCAGCTACAGATTTGACTGTTCAATAAAAGAGGAAGTTTGGCCCAAGAATATAGCCTCGCTTCCTGCCACGAGGGGTCCACGAGACAAGAAAGAAGTTGAACATGAAACTCGAAATCTCATCCCGCAGGCCAAAGTTCCTTCTTTGTTAACATGAGGCACATCAACCAGTACTGGCTAGCCGCATATTTTTGGGAAACAAGCTCCGGGTGTGTGGGCGGCCACGGCTCTGGCTCTTCGCTTATTGCCCCCTCGCTTGCAAGCTTGGCCAAGCTGATTACGGTCACTTGGAATTGCCAACAAAGAACCCCACTATATCAGGAGACTTGGCAAAACCGAAATCGGAAAACAAGACTTGATTGATTGGCGCACCCAACCAAGCACTTAGCCTTTCCGCAATACGAGGTGCTTCTTGTCCTCCGTTCGTTCCCGCTCGCCCGACTAAGGGCGATATCGGCGCAGTCGGTGCGACGCGGGGAGGGTCGTTTCGGCTATTGTAAGGCCGGCTCGCCCTCAAGGAGACCGATTCATTCCTCCAACTGTCCCGACAACTGTCCCGATCCCACCCGTGGTGGTGGTCGACTTGGGTCCTCGCAAGGGTCATTAGGTTCACCCCCCCTGTTTATTTCAGTATATGTCCGCGCTCTTGAGGAGCGGGCATGTGTCGGCGGCTCGGTATGTGCGCGCAGGCAGATGATACTCTGTAGGCCAGCTGGTATGTTCTCATGCACCCGGTGTGTAAGTTGCACTCGGTGACAAGGATGGAGAGGAGCTTGCAGACGGGCGGGCTGGGATAGATGAGCCTTCCAATCGCGATGAACGAAAACCGGAGGCAGGGGGCTTCCGCTAAGGAGGAGGTATATCACACGAAGTTGCAGATAGGCGACGGATGAGGAGCAATAACGAAAGGATCCGCGGGAACATGGACACAGGCGATGATGGACGGTAGCGCCTGGAGGCCAGTTTCGGGGAAGGATGATAAACGAGAGCAAGAGGAGCGCATCATCAAGGACGGAAGGCTACTGTTACTGCTGGTTGTTTTGAAGATGGGTGCCTTGTCAACACTGCAGATGGTTTGTTCCCATGTTTTCTGGTGGGCGCTGGGCAACTTCTCACTCGTGCTATCAACGCTAGATCGTGTATAGGCCAGACATGTTCAGTCCACCCGTATTGCCAGACAGTGAACTTGCAACCGTTCGATCCGGACGCCCTCGATGGCCCCGGCTTGACTCTCCTGTAAAGATCATCACATTATTTTCTTTGTGTGTCGTCTCCACAGCGTCGTCTACAGAGAGTGTTTTGAAAGGCACTCCAGACAGAAGATTTGGTTTAGAGGATTTTGTGTGTGACGTTACGTTGCACGCCGGTTTCGTTGTGGGTTTACCGTTGCGGGCTCCGTGGTGTAGGTTGCCTCGTCTTCGTTCTTCGGTTTTCCGCTAGCCACAATGAGGTCTGAGTATGTAGGAGGTATACTCTTTGCACCCTGTGTTGACTGGTATGAGATAGATGGGTCCCTAACCCTAGCCTTAAAATATCAGATACATTTTCGGAAGCGGGCTATATTACGCCTCAGCTGATGATTCATCAGTCAGATGTGACGAACAACAGCCTCAACAAATATTGTAGATCATTTTAGGAGCCCCGCGGAAAGTCGAGGTACGAGGTCTCAGAGCTTTACTACCTGCCCGCCTAGCTCACTCGTCTGCCAGATTTCGGATCAATCTACTCGAGCTTTATGGCCAAAAGAAGCCGGGAAACACACTAAAGATAGCTCCGGCACTTAAGAACTTCACCGTTAAGAAATTGGCCCTAGAAAAAGATCAGAAGATAAGAACTTGGGCACCATTTATTAGTCCGGTTAAGAACCCCTACACTAAAACCTATGTAGAGGCCGTTTGTAGCCGACAAGAGGAACTAAGAACCCCAGCCAGCCTCAGCCAACCCTAGAGGTTCTTAATGGCGGGCGCTATCTGTATCTCTCTTTCTGCTCCAAGTCCACCCTATGCTCTGCTCGGTTTGCTTACGGCAGACAACCCGACCAGCCCACTACACCACCTGCCACACGGACGTGTTGCCAATAGCGCGTGCCAGATACCAGGTATCAGAATATGCGGCAAAACTGATGCGATGAAAATATTCAGCATATTAACAACGTGGTATCATGTTTTCTATCTAGACTACTCACAGGACGTCGCGGTGCATTAAACTTGACTGAAGAGTAGAAGCAGGGTAGTTTTCTTTTTTCGGCGCGTAAAACTGGGACCCTTGCCTTCACCGATGCGTAAACCTCGGACAAAGTGGAGTATTGTCGTCTCATATGATGGTTGGCCGTTGCATAACCCAGTTGTTCCAAGTAGGAACTGTGGACATGAACGACATGACCTTTGGATTGCAAACCCATGCGAAACGGATCGATGCCTGATGACCTTGCTACCGAAATTCCATTGGCTTCGGTCCTTCATTTGAATTGGTACATCCCTCTTACTTCAGGCGTTCCACATACCTGCCGCATCAATCGCTGAACATGTTGCAACAACTAGAAGAACTCGAGAGAGGAGGCGGATCACTGTTGTGCACAACAAACGACCCATCTCGTTGTCTGTTGCCACCGACTCTCCATCACCCTTGTGAGTTAGTACATTCCTTCAGTTGCGCTTCAATCACTCGTTGCACACCAAATAAATCAAACATCATCATGTGCGATGGAAGTAACAAATTGTGACGCGGCGGCACCAGTCTTCGTTAATCGAGTCGACGCCGCGGCACCAAACGAACCCGTAACTCTGCTGCGTACATCGGTGGAAACGATCTTGCCAACACTGAGGTATGATACCTGAAACTCTGAGTACGTACTTCGCCGTGCTGTGGCCATCCGTGAATGCAAACCTTGCGTCACTGTACAACTCTACACCCGCTTTTGCACATCGTCGGTATGACGTCATAGTCATGATGTACATGTTGACACTTTGCAGCTGCAGGTTCACGGCATGCTCATGGCTAGATTGCATGTAGCGTTGCACGGAGGGTATGTAATGTGTGTGGGTGTACCGATGAGCACGGCCCCCTTGAGGAGCTAATATGGCAACACACAAATGGAGGGTCGAAGAGATTCCGAAGCGGTAGTGTAGCTACTTTTCTAATTTAGATTCGGCGCTCGCTGCAATAGCGGGTGTACAGTTGTACAGCGACGCATCTTACGCTCCATTTTTTTTTCGTGTACGCCCAGAGACGGGGTAGTGCCGGAAACTACCGTATCTTTGCGACATCGGCTGCATGACATTCCTCCTGCGACCGGCCGAAGGGTACTTCAATGCGACACCAAACGTGTAAAGTGACACGATGGTACTGTAGACACTCTTTGCGCATGCACCCGCAGTGTTGAACATGTTATGTCGTGTTGTTTCGGATCATTCAGACTCGATTCTCAATTTGCCATCATCGATCACAAGCTGCTACTGGTGTAGGCTACATCTTCCGAATGCATATCAAATCTCCATAGGTATTGTTGTCTACGAGCCTCCGATACGAGACCATACGTTGTTCGAACCTGACAACACCTGAGTGAATGTATGTCATGTTCGATCTCATCCATGCATGCATTCCCTCCTAAAAAGTTCTCCACCTCCGTCTTCCGTCCGCCTTACGTTTGGTGATTGGGCAAGGGCGCACTAAAAGGTCTTCCCGCACAGCTACCCGACGCCCCCCTCCCCCCCTCGGGAGGACGACGAAAGAAGTTTGTATATTTCGTGATACATTTTTGTTGAGGCTTTGTTGGCTTTCTCCCTCTCCATTGCGTGTGCTTGCGTGTGTTGGTGTTTGCGGCACGCAGAAGTGCTCAAGGACCTTATTACCAGGTATTTGTTTGATAGGTTTGAGACAATAAATGGTGTGTAGATTCGGCGCTGGAAGATTGCTACTTGGTATGAATAGCTGTGATAGGCGTACAGTGCTTGGGGACACCCCCTCAAGCTACAAGTAACTCTTCTTAATGCTTCTGCGACAAGTCCGCCACGTTTGACTTTGGGCGAATATGCCGAAGTACCACACGACACACCAGAACCAAAGGACACAAATAATACCATGCGTCAGAAAGTCATCAATCCAAGCATACTCAAGCCGGCAACATACCGAAGAGGGGCTGCCGATGACCCTATGGCAGTGGTATCACCTTCACCACGTGCAACACCCATCCACAATTAAGTGCAATTGCCGTGCGTTCAAGTACTTGTTCACTCCCCCAGGCCCCTCTACCTCCCTCAACAAGACTAAACCGCCCAGCTGAAACCGCCGTTTCTTCGGGCACTTTCGCAAAGAGCGCCTTCGCCCTCCCTCTTCGTCCCCCTCACTCCCACCCCTTCCTCCCAAGCCATCTTGTCGAAGTGGGTTGTTGACGGGGATCCCCTCCCAAAGGATACCATGCTTATCGTGACTACTCTCCCCAAGCTCTCTCTCTCCTCTGCTACGGACGGTACGTACCGCGGCTGCGGTGCACGCAAGCTCCAGCTCGCCAAGGGGCTACGTGGGTTGTTACTTCCCCCGTGCATGAAATCTGCCCCCTTTATATGTAGGTTTTAGTATGGGCGTGTCTATATATAGGAAATTGTATTGGGGGATGTGTCTTCGTACCCCCCCCCCCCCCGG